>APFE030580137.1:127290-145040 GCA_000404065.3 Pinus taeda
CAAAAAACAAAACAAAACAAAACAAAACAAAAAAAAAACAAAACAAAACAAAACAAAACAAAAAACAAAAAACAAAACAAAACAAAAAAACAAAACAAAACAAAAAACATGCTTCAATTATTAGTCCAAAACTAAAAAGCTTTAGTTTTAGATGGTTGATATTAATTGTCTATTATATTAATTCATTTAAGGTTAAGTAATGTTGGTAGAATAGATTGAGAAAAATGCATAGAATTTTTTAGCATGAGGGAGGGCTACAAAGAAATAAAGATAACTTCAAAATGGTTTTTGAATCATTTGCAACCAAGGCTACAAAGAGGTGGAGATCACTTCCATAAAATTCTTTGAATCTATGGCCACTAGGGCTATAAATTAGTGCACAACTCGTGTGGTTCCTCAATGGGGTAAATAATGCTTGTATGCATCAATATCCACCAAGATACACGCTGACTATATGGTTAGGGCAAGGCAATTAGAGTTGTCCGCCATTTTGTACGCGGACACCTAAACTGTGTACCCCCATTGAGAGAAAAAACATCTATCTAGCAAACGCTTTCTTTCTTCGAAGGGCATTTTTCCACATGTCGAACCAATAATTCTTGGTTTCTATACGTGTGTTCTTGGATTTTCTTTGGCAGTTGGGGAAGGGACAAGGTGAAGGTTGTCAATTTCTTTCTGCCTCGATTCTTCTTTGATGGTAGTGGTGTCCAACTACATATAAGTTGTGAAAATTACCCATACGAGTCACATTGCATAAACAACACACTGTAGTACACATTGAGAGGAGGTAGCACAATCTTTGGCGACGTTTGGACTTTTGCTTTTCCGTATTTAGAAAAAATGAGGGTTTGTCTAGAGTAGGGTTTGGGTTTGAGGGAGGCACCGTTCGAAGTTGGGTGGAGGAATTAGGAGTTCGACATTGCAACAACGAAGGGGTTGGAGACATATACAACTGTTTGCATCATAAATGCATCCAAACATGACAACGGGACAAAACAAATTCAGAACCTATGGAAACAAATGATCTAGGACAAGTGAAAATTGTCTCATCAGCCAATGTTGGGAAGTGGGTTTGGGTCAATGCCAAACAGTATCAGGACATTTTAAAATGAAGACTAGCTCATCTAAAATGGGAGCAGACAAGGAAAAAATAGTCTCAAAGGGAAAGTACTTGGGCCCTTCACAATAAGCAATATTCAAACAAGCCCCCTTTGCAAGCATGTGGTAACAACAAACCTAGACAAAAAATCATTGATGCTTTTTCCTTTTATAGTCCCACATCCACACCTCTCACATGGTAATCTAATCCTTTTGTGAAAAAATTGTTAAGTGCAAAAAAGAGGTTGGAGGTTTTAGAAGATAAAGAGCAGGAAAGAGATCACAAAATTCATGTAATAACAGTTGAAAACTAGGCTTTAGCAGAAAGCAATGAAGTTTTGAAGGAACAAGTGGCATTGCTATAGGAAGCTCTCTTGATAGGGAAGACAGAATGGAAACACACGAAGGTAGATGTGCAAAACATGTAGAAATATATAGTGGAAAGTACAAAGGTGGCAAATGTGAAACCATCCCAGGATAAAGGGAAAGCAGTTGCCCAAATAGACAAACATGAATAGAAAGCAAGAGAAGAAGGGAAAGGAGGTTCCACAAAAGTTTCCAAAACTTGGGATCAAGTTATTAGCAATTTTGCTAATAAGGAAGGAGAAGCAAACATTCAGGCTCGTAGCATGAAAGATAGAGAAAGCGAGGAAAGTAGAGCAGTAAACATAATTATTAAAGGGGTGAAAGACTATGGGGAAAATGAATGTACTCTTGACCTTGCAAGGGACTTCTTGAAAGACAAATTGTTATGGCAAGTACAAATATGTGAAGCATGGAGAGCGGGTAAGTTTAACGGTGAGAGAGCAAGGCCCATAAAAGTCATCATGCCTAGCTTGTGTGATGAATATGTCATTCTAAGCAAGAAGCAACTCTTGAGGGGTTCTCACTTTTATATAGAAGAATATTTAACTATAGGACAACAAGAGAAGGAGGGAGGAAATGTCAAAGTTTAAGGCAGCAAGAGATGAGAGCAAGAGAGCATGGATTTATAAATGTGAAGTTGTGATAGCGCAATTTGGACCACCTTCCAAAACAGACCAACAAGATGGTAATAAAGAAGAGGCAACAAACTCTTTAGCAGGAAATCAAGAAGCAAGGTCAGTATGAGCAAGCAGGGACAAAGACTCAATTATGAGTCTTGCATGTCAAAACAAAAAGCAATCAAGCCATACCCAGGTTTCCTTAAGATTACTTTGTTGAAATTGCAAAGGTTACCTATGGAGACGAGGACTTGGGTTCGGGACTATTGCAGAAGATAAACACATAACTTGCCTCATAGAAACACATGAACATGAAGGGTGCAAGAAACCTTTGTTTGAAGGGCATTGGAAGATGGAAATGTGGAACACGGCAACAAGGAATGGCAAAGGACATGGGGCCATCATGGTATTAATGAGTGAAAAAGAAGATTATTTCATTCAGATAGAAAAAGAAGACTCAAATAAACAATTCATTTGGTTTAAAATATCATAAAATGGAAATCACATCAGAATTGTAACATTTTATTTTGCGACGCGAGTTTCAAAAACCTACAAAAGTAGAGGGCTTGACCGCAAAGATCCCTTTTCAACCTTAAAAGAAGATATTGCAACATATTCTCATCTAGGTGAAGTCCTTATAGTGGATGATTTTAGTGCCATGACTACAAGTGGGCAAGCTAGCATTATTTGTTGTGAAGAAGACTGCGACCCTATCTGGCTTACAAAAGAGAGTAGTCATTAGTGGGAAAGAATTTCAAAGGACAAGGGTTGCAATCTCTTTGGTGAGCAATTGCTTACTCTATGAGGGGCTTTCAATTTAGTCATTTGTAATGGTTTGACTAGACAGACAAATTCCAATAATTTGACCTGCAATACTTATAATGGAGCAAGTGTAGTAGATCATGTAATTTTCTCGCATGGTTTGTGTGAGAAAATGGAAGAAGTTTTGACTGGAGATTAGCCTTGGGACTTAAAATTATATCACAAGCCAATTTATTTAAGTTTCTCTTGGACTGGAAAGAAGCAGTTAGGGTCATAAACTTAGTGTGTTCAACAAAATATCCCAAAGGGCATAATTCTTTTGACTCCAGAAAATTGTAGTACCTTCAAGCTAATGCCAAAGAGGCTCTTCGAGAAGGAGAAAATCCCAATTCACAACCTTCATAGTCACGAATTAACACATCTAATTCAAAGTGCACTTGAAGAATGCAAAAGAGCAAAAATTAAGAAGTCTAAAACAAATTGCTTTTTGGTTAATGCTTGTTTTGAAGAGGAATGCAAAAAGGCAAGGAGAATGTGGAAAGAGTCAAACAAAGATAACATAAAGCTCAAAGCTTACAAGCATATATTAAGAGGGAAAAGGTTGATTTCATGGTTTCAACGAGGGAAGAACTAGTCTTCCACGGGAAAAAAATCCCAGATTATTTTGGAAGGAGCTCCAACCGAGAAAGATGCAAACTAAAAATAATATTACAACTTCTAAATAGTTTGATGCAAGATAACTTTATGAGTAGGATCCCATGGTTGACCCTCCTCCCTTGGTCAACATTAATACTGAACTCTTCACGATACAAGAGGTAGAGATGGGTATCAAGAAGTTGGGTGTTGAAAAAGCAAAAGACTTCGTTGAACTCTAAGTAGAGTATCTAAAGTGGGGCTTAAAAATTTTTGCACCTCACATTACAAAAAATTTCAACAACATCATACAATAGGGGTTCCCAACAGATTCGACAACTAGTCTGGCAATACCTCTTTTCAAGAGTGGTGACGTTAATAAACCCTCTAATTTTAGGACCATAATGATAAACCCCTTTTTTGCAGAGTTATTTGGAAGCATAGTAGAAAATAAAATTAGTAAGTGGGCAAAAGAAAGAGATAAATGTGCTAAAGGGAAAGCAGGTTTTAGACATAAACATTCCATAGTTATTCATGGTATAACTTTAAGGCACATCATTGAAAAAGTTTGGGAGAAAAAGGAAGAAGCCTTTTGTTGCTTTTAGAAAAGCCTTTGACATGGTTCCTAGGGATAAGTTTTGGCACAAAATGGAGGAACGTGGGGTTCCTAGGCATTTGAGAGCAGCTTTGCATAGGTTGTATGAAGAGGTGAAAGTCAAAATTAGAATTTTAATAGCCATTTCTAAAAGTTTTAGAAGCGATATCAAGGTCAAGCAAGTTTTCCCATTGTATCCTTCCCTTTTTGGTTTATATATTGACAAGCTTGAAGAGTGGCTAAATTTACAAGGAGGTGACAGTATCTGTTGGGCCTCCAAAATGTCTTCAAAATGACATCCACTTTCACCTTTATCGCCACCATTTCACTCACATGTCGCAACTCCATAACCATATAACCTTTCATTAGGCACCATTTTCATAAATATATGGGTTAGGATCCTTATTTACCAAAGCTATTTATTTTGTGTTTAAAGTGAATTTATGATTAAAAACTAGGAAATAAACATGGTTTCATGTATCTATATATGTGGCTTGAGTTTCATGACGTGTAGGTTATTTGGAAGCTTCCAAAGCACCCTTATGTGGCCTCCAATGCTCAAATTTGAATTCCCTTCAAAGGAGATTTGGATAAAGGTCAAAGAAGGATATGTGTCCTATTTGATTGTAACTATGAGTTTCTCTTCATTTCTTATTTGGATTAGAACTCTATGAGACACCTAGGGGATATGTGTCTCATTATGAGCTATTTGGTTGTAACTATATGAGATTTTAGTGGATCCTCATTAAATAGGGTAGCTTCTTATGTTTTTGTATAAATAGGAGAGCCTTTTCCTTTGAAAGGCATGTGCAAAGTTGGAGAAATGCTCATGTTTTTAATAGAGAATTTGGAGCTTATACTTGGAGATTTGAAGATTTAATTTTGCTTGCATATGGAGCTTCTTCACTTGCCATCCTCATACACCATTGGAATGGCCATCTAATGATTGTGAGATTTAATTGCTTTTATAGATTAATGTTCATTTGCTTTCTTAGTATTAGTTTTATAATGACTGTGTAATCTTTGCTTTTCTAAAAACATTTCAATAGGGAAGATTTATGTATTTGCTAATTGGATTAAGTTTGAAACAATGGCTCGTAGTTATTTAGTTTCGTTTCATGTTCTGTTATTTACTTTCTTAGATTAAACCATTAATTCATTGTATAATTGAATAAAGGATCAGGCTAAGAAGGTAACTTCAAATTGGGTGATTGAATGTTCAACCTAAGCAATCATTGAGCTTTACTTTTTCATGCTTTTATATATGCTTTTAAGATCCTCATTTAATTGCATTAACTGATATTCCTAAAGATCATTCTAAGAAATTGATTTAATCATATTTTAAGATTGAATGGTTGAATATTTGATACATGCAATTACTGAGTTATTTTCTGCACACTTTACTTGCTTTTCTAGGACATTAGAAGTTAAAGTATAATAGTTGCTTACACATCATCTCAGTAAGGTAACATTTCATAATTGAATGTTGGAGTAACTAAGCATACATTAGTTGTTTTTAATTTCACAGGTTAGTTGAATTTCATTTTCATTATTTGATTTCATAGATTAGATGAATTGGTTTTCGTTATTTTGTAATTAGATTGATCTAAACTGAAAGACAATTTCTAGCACATATAGTGCACGCATGCTTCACAATTTTACGAAACCCCCGGGTTGACAAATTAAATGATAGGCAATCACTTTGCCCCAACATTATCCATTTGGGCAAGTTTGTTATAAGGCTTATTTTGTATGCATATGACCTTATTTTGATTGTTAAATTTGCTCTTGGTTTGCAAATGCACTTACTTTCCCTTGAGCATTTTTGTAAAAGGGTGGGGATACATGTCAATATTAACAAAACGAAAATAGTGGTTTTCTCTAACAAAAGAAAACATAACCAGCATGAGTTCTACTTTGAAGCCAACATTATGGAAGAAGTTTTGGATTACAAATACCTCGAATTAATTTCAACAAAAATCTAAGTTGGGATGGTTGTAGAAAGAAATGAACTTTGGGGGGTTGGAAAGCGTTTTATGCTTTTCAAAACAGGTCTAGAGAGGTAGAGTTATGGGACTGGAAAAACATTTTAAATTTTTTTGGGCTTTTAGTGATTATGGTGATTTTCTACGGTTGTGAACTATGGGCCAACAGTACATCCGACATGCAGTGGAAACAAATTGAGAAAATTCAAAAACATTTGATTACAAAGAAATTCAAAATTAATAGTGCAGTTCCTTATGCTACCATGTTAAGTGAAATAGGGGTTGCTCCTATTGAAGCAATTTCTATAGTGTGAGTGATAAGGTATTTAAGGAAAAAATGAGCAAATGGAAGAGGAAAAATGGCCTAAGGTTGTCTTTAATGGCATATTGTGCAAAAGAAAGAAGACTTGGATGCAGAAAAACAACAAGTGGTTTAGTAAATGGTGTATTTGCTTGTGTTAATTTTTCATAGTGATACATTGTTCTTTGCTTTGATAATTGCATTTCATCATTAATACATTAAGTTCACCCCTTTATCATCAAGACATTATTCAGATCTACACCATTATACATCAATATGCGCAATTATATAGAAAGAAAAACATCATCATCATCATCATCATCAATAGAGCAGAACATAAAAGGAACAATAGAAGAAAAGCATGCAAACACATAGAGACACCAGGATTGGTCTGAGACAAGGGAAAAACCCACTATGGGGAAAAAACCTTGCAAATATTCTTCTTCTTATAACGTCCTCAAATGATAGAGTAAAAAATAGTACAATGATCCATCAATTTATATATGTAACAAAACAACTATGATATCCATGAAACATATCTAATCATGCTTGAAATCAAAACTCTGATATTGATGGCTGTAATGTGTTGTCACACACTGAAGTCAACTACTGTATATTGTTGTCATTGTGTCGAACACTATTGAATACTGTTATCACTAAGCAAAAAATTTGGAATACATAAATCTCATCCTTGAGTCTCGCATGCAAGGAGGAGGAGTTGTGCAAGCTTCTACGGCATCTTGGATGCTCACATTCCATTCTGTGCAAGCGTCTGAGGACCAACTTACCATATTTGCCTAAAAACCCTTGGATTCTCCCATGTAGTTACTGTGCATGCATCTATGATAGCCTAGACACTGTCAGGACCACTTTGTGCGAGCGTCCGGGGACCGACACCTCCAGATCTGCCTTTGAAGTCCTAGACACTCCCATAAGACTTTGTGCCAGCGTCCAAGGCTCTTTAGACGCTATCAGGACCATAGTGTGCCAGTGTCTAGGGACTAAAATGCCATGTTTTGTGCCAGCGTCTAGAAACCAGAAAACCCTGACTCAAAGCGAACCTCACGCCTGTGATTTCAAACCCTTCCGCGAACTCCTTCCGTTGAACCCGTACGAGCCAATACAAAAGAGAAGATAAGATCGCTTGATATAATGTGTACAAATGAGATTGAGATCTCTTATATTTATAGGATTTTTTGAGGGTCCACTTGGGGTTAAGGTTGATCCAAGAAGTTACACATGTGGTTAGGGCCGACCCATTCCATAATGCATGTATGAATAAAATAATTCATAACTCAACTTCCACTTGACCAAATTGGGTGATCTTTAGGTTAGTTTTGGTCCTCTCGAAAATAGGAATTTAATGCAATCATTATCTTTATCATATGAATTGTCAAAAGTGGAATTTTAGTGCAATTTCAAAAATTAACACTCCCTCTCAACTAGGGATAATTCCACCTGTCAATATTTTTCCATCGATCAATATGCCATTATGAAATCTTCAAGTGTCATCACTAATCATCTCTTTCATGTAGTCATCGTGTCATGTCCATCTCAAGTGTTTCATCATCACAAATCATCATTGTACATCTCAATCTATTCTTTGCTTATTCTTGCTTATCTCTTGATTGTTCCTGCTCATATGTTGAACATTCATGGATATAGAAGAAGAAAAATATGTTATTGGAGGGGAGCTTAAGCTACCACCCTCTATCCATAAGCCTTCTACCTAGAATCTCTACCAATGGGATGCTACTCAGAATATCATCATCGATCATCATCGGAGAGCATATCATTAGGGAGTGCATCTCAACCTGGAACCACATCGGGAAGCACATCTCGATCCAGAATCTCATGGGGGAGATATACATATATAACCCTATATTGAGCAATAGGATAACTCATAATATAAGGGAGTACACCCTCGGCCCTCGAATCTCATCAGGGAGTTTACCCTCAACCCATAATTTCATCGGGGAGCTTACACTCAACCCGAAATCCTATTGCCTACCGATCTTCCCAACAATGACTCTCAGTAGTCATGTGGTAGAACACTTGCATTGTGATCGTCTTGGGTTGTACACCCTAATTACACTCTCAAGTCGTTGGCCAGATGAGGAACAATATTCCCAACAAGCCCTGCTTATGGGTATGGTGCCAACTGGGATATACTCTACAAAGACCAGAAAGGGGAGTAGCACCCTCAACCCTATGGGTAACAGATAGGGGTCATGCCCTATTGTCCAAAGTTCTCTCAACCACATGAGCCCTTCTCCCTCAATTCCGCACCTTGGGAGATCAAACAATGGGGAAGAGTTGGCTTAGTGCCCTCAATTAGCGTTGCTCTCATCATACTCATATCTCGTATCAACTTGTCTCAATATCTTGTATCTCGTATATATATATAATATAAATATAATATATATATATTATATATATATATAATACTATAATAATATTAGTATACATATTTGTAGCGATATAATATGTTATATATATATATACATTATGTATACAATATGTATATATTATATATATAAATGTATACACACATATATATCATTATGTTTATATATATATATATATAATATATAATTTTATACATACTTATATAATATATGTATATATATATATATTATATAGTATATTGTTGTGTTGTTGTGTGTGGTGTTTGTTGTTATATATGTGTGTGTGTGTATATAGGGTTCGCTGTCATCGCAATGTACTCATGTCATATCCAGATCATGCTCAAACAATTCCCTAAGGAGCTTATGTATCCTGTCTCGTAGCTAACCATGCTAGTAGAATCATGATCAACCTCGGTCATGCTATGGACCTCTCATCCAAGATATCATGGCAAATCTCATACTAAAGCAGCATTCAAATGTGCTTATTAGAAATAATCTCAAATGTCAATAATACATCTATGCAATCACATATTAGGAGAAATATCTCAGCATCAAAAACAAAATATCTCATGCAGATATTTCAAATGATGCTCGGTGGCAACTCTATGTGAATGAAGCGGTTCAATCATGAATTCATTCAGGTTTTATGCACATCATATATATGCGGATGGATATTCAAAATGAAACATCAATGCTTCAATCAATTGTCAGATGCCATGTCAAGTTCAACAACATTTAGAACTTCAAATTGGAGTATCCAAGGATTTGCATTTTCATTATTAAAAAACATTTTCAATAGCTATGCAATATAGAAATTCTTTTCCAAATTCCAAAAATCGATCCATCATGCCATGATGCATCATTTCAAGGTTCATAAGCTACCTCCCTTTGATTTAGATCATAAGAGGTTCGTCACTTGTGAAGAGTAGACCATCATGTAATAAAAACAAAACCAAACCCATAATCAAAATCAAAGCCATACCTTGGAACTCATCATCCCGACTTCGTCAAATAACTGCCAAATATAGACATATCAGGATCGAGGAGCTTGCTTCATGCAATGATCTAAACATAATGCCTTGCTAAGCTAGCATAATCATAAATCAATGTCAGACCATTATCATAGTATCAATACTTTCAATCTAGTGATAGGGAGAGCTCATATCAAGTCGTGACTTCATTAATTATCATACCAACAAGTTGTTATCAACCTTGCCTTATCAATCTGAACTTTATAAAGTCATTCTCATAACCATAACATAAGTCATTTTTGTTGCGAGGTGCAAATGCATACACCAAGGATGAGTCATGCAAGTTCCAAATTCATTCTAAATCACAACTATTGGTTCCTCAATCATTATGTTAGGAACGAGGAGGCCAATTAAAAATCACTTTTTCTAAATATAATTCATTGTGCCCACATTGCATTGACATTAGGCAAAATCATCAATCTTCAAGTCAGATCATTAGATATGAGGCCAAGTCCAAATTAGCTATTGTAGAGAGATCTATAGTCAAATCATATCTTTGTTCATCTATATCAATTAGCCAAATCATGCCAACCTCTAGTAGTACAAACATAGTGACATATCTATATGTATGTCTCAGTCACTTGTAAACACAAGTTCAGTCTCCCTGTTCATATTATGACAAACATTCAACCTTTTCCAGCTTGTAGATGTAGTTGTTATCTGCAACACATCTCACATTTTCTAGGTGAACATCTGATTTCATGCAATGTACTTCATTATTATGTGATCATTAATTTTAACCCAACAACTTTAGAAATCAAATTACAGTGGTAGAATATGTCAGAGACACCTTGATTCAGAGTTGAGACAATTTTAGAAAGCTTCAGGTGATGGTCAATTATAGTCAAACCCCTGGATGCTCCCTTCAGGTTAGCATGGGCGTGTTTTTAGCTTTGGGACACTCTTTGGGCCCTAGCATCCGTGTGTCTAATGATGAGATATCCCAGATCTGTGACTGCGTCCAGAGCAGAGACCCTAATTTTTGTACAAGCTTCAGATCTAAGACTCTACTGCATGTCAAAATTGTCAGATGCACACATATCATATTTCAGCAGCACATAATGCAAATAGTAATATGAGTAAGAGTCTTAAGAAGAGATTCTCCTTCTAACTAAGGATCTACTTCATTCATCTTCATTCATGTCATTAACCTGTCTCTACTAGGGTCAAGCAACAATAGGTATATTAGAACATATATCTATCATGGCTATTAGCATCATGACATCAACCTTTCATCAAAGGTTTGAATCAAATCATCAACATCATATATCAAAGATTATGAACACAGTAACACTTTCTATCAAGTCACTTCATCAAATTAGGGCATTCAACTTTACCATATGATATCAAGACATGACCACAAATAGTAAGGTATCTTCATACCAATTATACACTCATACCTCTCATATCAAGGTTACCATGATCAATGAGATCAAGTTAGTTCATTCTATAAAACTTTACCAAAACAATGAGAGTGTTAATCTCTCTTTCCATATGTTTTCATCATGCTTATCACAAGCATTATCAGCAGACTCAAGTATAGGAATTAATGAGCTATCCTTCTCTATGAAATCCATCATGACAAGTATCAAGAGTATCATTTACTAGAGTCAATGTGCTATCCTTCTTTATAGGATCAAGATATCCAACAAATAGATGTTAGCCAAACATCAATGTACCAATGTATCAAAATTAGATAGCCTCATAGACTTCAAGAAGATCAAAATTTCCAACACTAGGTGCATCTTTTCATCACATGAAACATAGATCCAAGTCACTTTCATATGCATGTATGAGCCATTAAAGAAAAAGACATTATCATCATACCTTAGGGCTTACTGAGCCAATAGCTGAAACACAACATGCCATGCATACCTTGTGGTATTCAAATACATGTGCACCTCTCATTAGACATAGGTCGCTTGAAGCACTTTGTAATCTTTTCATCAGGTACCTCTTTATCTCTTTCCATATATGCATCTCAAAATTATACTCAAGAAGGATCTACTCATCATATCTCATCAAGGAGGTTAGAAACATCCATATACTCAAATACACATACAGGAAGTATAAGCAATAAACATAATCATCAGATCTATAAGTCTAGACACAAGCAAGAGGCATCATAAGTCAAGAAATACTTATCTTCAACGAGAGGTGATCCTTTCTCTCTTGAACCAATATTCAAGAGGCATCAATTTCCATGCTCCATATACCAATGTCGCCTTCAGATGTCCAACAAGGTCTACTAGGGATTATCGCATCTAGGGCTTCATCAATTCTCCCACAAGTGCTTGAGCATCTTCACATTGACCAACTAGGTTCAATATCTCATATAGTTTTCATAAACCAAGGTTTCTCTCCAACCCTAACCTCGTGGAATCCATCAAACCCCAATAATCAAGTTGCCTAGGGTTTCCTTCAAACCCTAGAATTATTTTAGGTCTCCACCATCCTCTTCTTGCATCCATCAAAGGTGTCATTCTCGGGGTGATCTTCATGGATTTTCTTTAACGCAACTCTGATACCATATTAATTTTTCATAAGGCTACATTGTTCTTTGCTTTAATAATTACATTTCATCATTAATACAATAATTTCACCCCATACCATCATGACATTATTCATATATACACCATTATACATCAACATACACAATTATATAGAAAGAACATCATCATCATCATCAATGGAGCGGAACATAAAAGGAACAATAGAAGAAAAGCATGCACACACATAGAAACACCAAGATTGGTTCGAGACCAGGGAAAACCCACTATGGGGAAAACCCTTGCAAATCTTCTTCTTCTTAGATCGTTATCAAATGATATAGAAAAAGCATGTGCAATGATCTATAACTTTATATAGGTAACAAAACAACTATATCCATGAAACAAATTTAATCATGCTTGAAATCGAAACCCTCATACTGATGGTTGTAATGCGTTGTCAGAGATTGAAGTCAAATGCTATATATTGTTGTCATTGTGCTGAACACTGATGAATACTGCTATCATTGAGCATAAACTTTGGAATACAAAAACCTCATCTTTGAGTCTCACATGTAGGGAGGAGGAGTTGTGCGAGCGTTTATGGCAGCCCAGACGCTCCCAGACCATTCTATGCATGCATATAAGGGCAAACTTAACAAATCTGCCGAAAAACCCTTGTACACTCCCATGTAGTTATTGTGCATTCATCCGGTACAGTCTGGACGCTCGCAGGACCACTATGTGTGAGCGTCCAGAGACTGACATCTCCAGATCTGCCTCTGAAGCTGTGCGAGCATTTATGGCAGCCCAGACGCTCCCAAACCATTCTATGCATGTATATAAGGGCAAACTTAACAAATCTGCCCAAAAACCCTTGTACACTCCCATGTAGTTATTGTGCATTCATCCGGGACAGTCTGGACGCTCGTAGGACCACTATGTGTGAGCGTTCAGAGACTGACATCTCCAGATCTACCTCTGAAGCCCTAGACGCTCCCATAAGCCTCTGTGCCTACGTCTAAGGCTCTCTGGACACTATCATGATCACATTGTGCCTGCATCTAGGGACTTAAATGCCCTATTCTGTGCCAACATCCAAAAACCAGAAAACCCTAACTCATAGTGAACCTCACGCATGTGATTTCAGACCTTTGTGCAAACTCCTTCCATCGAATCTGTGTGAACCAAGACAAAAGAGAAGAGAATATAGGTAGATAGAATGTGCCAAAATGAGATTTCGGTCTCTTCCATTTATATTATTTCTAGAAGGTCCACTTGGGGTTAAAGCTGACCTAAGTAGTTACACATGTGGTTAGGGCCGACCCATTCCATAATACGTCTATGAATAAAATAATTCATAAATCAACTTCTTCTTGACAAAATTGGGTGATCTTTAGGTCAATTTTGGTCCTCTCAAAAAGAGGAATCTAATGAAATCATTATCTCCCTCATATGAATCGCCCAAAGTTGAGTTTGACCATAGTTGCAAAAATTAACAGCTTGAAAATGTGTACCATAAATAGTAAAGAGATAAAAGCTTTTATTATGGATAAGTTCCACAAGGATACTTGGGATAAGGAGCTAGGGAGAAAGAAAAAGTACTATATTGAAGAGTTTAATCCCACTCATAATCATAAGCAAAATGCGTACATAGGGGCCAATATTTCTTGGAGAGCCAAAATTTTTATTGCTCAGTTAAAGACTAATTCTCATCAACTCTATTGCGAAATAGGGCACTGGAAAAGGCCAAAACAAGTGTGGGAGGAAAGAGTATGTATATTTTTCTCTTTTGAAAAAGTGGAAACAAAAAATCATTTCATTTCAGAATGTGAGGCCTTCAAATACAGTAGGGAAAGTTATGCAAATATTCTGGCAGCTAGCTCTTGGGATAATCTATTCAATGAGGGGTTTGTCAAGAAGCTGGGAGCATTTATTGTGAGGTTTCACAGGAAAAGGGCTGAATACAAGAACCAAGTGGAGAAGCAATCTGTCCCACAGGTTATCTTTAGCCTTGTGGATGTTAAAATAATTTCTTTCTTTCTTCTTTCTTCAATAATTTATGTCTCAAATATGTGTTCCTTTTTGTTTTTGTTAAGTATATTCTCCTATAATAACATAGGTTTTTTGTGATGATATTGTTATTGTTCATACACTAAATAAATTTAGTGGAAACATAATAATAGGACATGATCAATGGATTAAAGAATAACATGGCTAATAATTGCAATGTCACATAGTCCTTGCCTCTACCGCTAATAAATTGATTAACGATTATGTATAGTGCGGAGAAAACTCTACATAATGAAATGTCATCTTAGGTGGCACTGCATGATTTGCATGTCATTCGAGAAATTGAATGCGTGAAGCAATTTCTTGGTCAACAAAACTTTCAAGAATCAATTTTGTGTCCTCATTTAGGACTACATTGCATCATGTTTAATGACTTCTTTGTAATGATTCAATGATCATGGTGCATCCATCCACAATATTCCACGTGGAATTTGCTATATGATAGCCACCCATTACTCTCTAGTCTAAATATTTCACCATGAATGTGGATGGGAACTTGCGCAAGAGAGCCAATTATGCATCATATTTAATGAGTTCTCAGTAACGATTCAATGACCACATTGCATCCATCCACAATATTCCTCATGCAATTTTCTAAATGATAATTGCCTCTACCATTAATTAATTGATTAAACATTATGTGGAGTGCGGAGAAAACTCCACACAAAAATCTCCACACATTGAAAGCTCTCCGCACAAATCCACGTAAAATAGATAATTGGAGTGTTTAATGTTGATGATTCCCGATGTTTTTGGTTGACGTTTAAAAAGCTATTTACATTTTTTATTTATGAAATCTGTCTGCATAATGAGAGCTCTCCGCACAAAGCTCTATTGTTAACTAATTGATTAAAGGTTGTGTACTTTGCATAATGAAATATCTCCATGTATAACTCTCTACACAATGGAAACTCTTTACATAGTGAAATCTCTTCACACAGAACTCTCAACATAATGAAAGCTCTCCGTACAAAGCCCTTTGCATAGTGAAAGCTCTTTCTATACTGAAACCCCTTCGCACAACACAAAATTAGCCAACAAAGTTAATTAATTGATTAAAGGTAATGCGAAGTGTAGGGAAAATCTGCACAATGAAATTTCATCTCAGGTGGCACAACATGATTTGCATGCCGTTCCAAAAATCAAATGCGTGAAGCAATTTCTTGGTTAGCAAAAATTTTAACAATCTATTTAATGTCCTAGAGCTACATTGCATCTTGTTTAACGAATTCTTTGTAATGGTTCAACGATCACGCTACATCCATTCACAATATTCCATGCAGAATTTTCTAAATGTTAGTTACCCATCGCTCTCTAGTCTAAATATTTCACCATGAATGTGGACGAGAGCTTGTGTAGGAGAGCCAATCTCGCATCTTGTTTAGTGATTTTTCAGTAATGATTCAATGAACATGATGCATCCATCTATAATATTCCACACACAATTTTCTAAACCATAATTTGTCATTGCTCTCTAATCTAAATATTTCACCATGAACATCTCGGGAAATGGCAATGCGGATGTGGAGGAGAGCTAATTCTGCATACCTTCTACACTACGCATAATAGTGTGTGGCGATGTTTCGCACTTTCACATTTTATTATATAGTATTGGTAATATTTAATGTTAAATAATGCTTATCTTTGTATTCTGACTACTGCTAATTACTTGATTAAAGGTTGTACGGACTACGTAGAAAACTACATACAATGAAATCTCTCCACATGAAACTCTTTGTGTAATAAGGTCTCTCCACACGAAACTCTTCACATAACGAAAACTCTCTGCACAATGAAAAGTTGTCTGCATTGTAAAATATGTTCGCAAAAAAATCTTTGCACGATGAAATCTCTTAGCAAAATGAAAGCTCTCTGCACACATGTCAAAATTGATACATGAAGCAAATATTGAGCAACATTACATATCAATTACACAATGAAGATATTTTGCATCCAATGACAATTTATTGAGTTATTTCCACATAATGAATGCTTACGCATGTTTTGCACAACGAATGGAATTTTCGAATAGAATCATCCATTTATCCATTTATGCAAGTTTTGAATTCAAGTGCGGGAAAAAGGGTGTGCGGCAAGTGCGGGAGAAAGGGTGTGCAGTAAGTGTGGGAGTTTTTTTGTTTTTGTTTTTGTTTTGTTTTGTTTTTTTCCCCGCATTTCGCACAAGACATGGGGGCACGAGCTAATTGCTATTATTTTGTTGTGTAGAGAAACAGTGTGCGAGAGAAAGGGTGTACGTGAAGTGCGGGAGCAGGGAATACATCAAATCAAGCTTTTTTCCCTTTGTATTTTGCATAAGGTTAATTTAACACTATAGGAGAAATTTACTTAGGAAGAAGAAGTGCTCATAGATTATTATGACCAATATTTATTTGCATATATTATTGTGCAGAGGTGTTGAACAAATAATGTTGATATGTTGCAAAGTGCTTAAAGAGTCCAAAGATGTTAGAACTAACGGAATTGTAATTTGCTTACCGAGTGAGGCTTTCTTTCTCTAAATTTCGCATAAAGTTAATTTAACGTTGTGAGAGAAATTATATTATGACTATATCATAATTTAGATCATATTATGACTTATATAAATGTGCTTATATGAAGGTACAAAACAAGCAACATTGATACATTGTGCGAAGTAATTAAAGATTATTTGGATTTATAGTATAGTTGTTTGTTTCATTTCATATATGCAAAGGAACTGGATATAACAGATCTGAAGAAGGGATAACGTATTATGTCGGTTCATAATTTGGCACTAAATATAGATAGATGTGCTAGCAGTTGCAGAGTGAAGGATCTATAGGTGAAAGTGTGTGTGTGGAGACAAGGGAGTGCGAAGAAGGAGACACAAATATAACACAATTTCGAAGCAGGTTTAAGAGAACTTGAACACTGGAGAACATTATTTATGAGTATGAAAACAAATGGAATCAAAGAGTTGATACCTATGTCATGGTTGTACAAATTATGTAGGATTTATTTTAGCTTGTGAATTACCTTTTTTGCACTTCTTTTATACAATATTACATATGAGAGAGTACATAGAAAAAACACCTCTTAGCAAAGTTATCATTGTCTTTCACTGTCTTAATTGAAATGATTTTTTAATTGAAACAATTGTAAACAACAATGTAAACTTTGAAATGGGAACTCATACAATTACCCGTTTCGTAGAGGTAGCAAAAAAGTGACCCGATTTTGAAAAATGGTGATGCAGAGTACACTTCTTTTTTTCGGAGCATATTTTTGACACTTTAAATAACTTATACGATTACTTGTTTCATAGAGGTAACAAAAAAGTGACCCGATTTTGAAAAGTGGTGATGCAGAATACACCCTCTTCTTCTTCTTCTTCTTCTTCTTCTTCTTCTTTT
>APFE030580137.1:145875-183085 GCA_000404065.3 Pinus taeda
TTTTGTTTTTGTTTTTGTTTAGTGTTTTTTCATTGTTTTAATTTTAATTTTAATTTTTGAAATTTCAATGTTTTTCGGAGTCGTGATAAAATCTTTTACGCCATTATTTTGAAATGTTGAAAATTTGCCCTTGAAAAAAAAATGTTATTCCAGCGTCAACACTTTTCATTTTGAGGGTGTTTTTTGCACAAAATTTACCATTGAAAAAAAATGTTATTCGAACATCAACACTTTTCGTTTTGAGGGTGTTTTTTGGACAATTTTTACACAAAAAAATTGGTTTTCGCCGCCATTTTTAAAACATGTTGAAAATTTACCTTAGAAAAAAAAGTGTTATTTCAGCATCAACAATTTTCGTTTTTAGCACTGTTTTTTTGGGTTTTTTGGATAGAGTTCTTGTTTTGAGTTTATAGTTCCTGTTTCAAAGTTTACATTATTAAACACTAAATACACTTAGACAATCAAGATTAGAAGGATATCAACAATAATGCTTGTGGTTGTTGCTCTTCGTTAATTGGTTCAATACCACATTGTACTATTTTTCCTCCATTCTCACTTTTTCTATACCTCTGTATTCCACATAATTAAATTTATTCAATTCTAAAGAATTGTTGTTAGCAATTGTATTCTTCAGAGATCTATGTATGAGATCCAAAACTATTGTCAAATGTTCATTTTCGTTTTAATCAATATCAAATCATTAGATATAAAACAAAGTCGCAAATCATGTGTTTGAAAACATATAGAAGAAATTATCATAAAATCAGAGTAAGATTCAGTAATGATAATTGTATCCATATTCAAATGGCAATAAGTATAGCTATAATTAAGATATATACAAGATCGTATTCAAAACACAGGCATACAAAACAAACTTGCTCAACAAAATCAAAACTATAATACCGATAGTTATTTCATTGTACACTAAAAGGGTGTGCGAGAAACATAATTAATTAATTAACATGCATATGCATAATTAGGTCGAGTTTTGATTGTGTGGAATGTGGGAGTGTAGAGGAACTATAATGAAAATTTTCTCTAAACTTTTGTATTCCGCATACTGAAATTTAGTTAGTTGTAAAAACATGGTGTTATCATTCTATTATTCATATATGTATGCCTAACATCCAAAGCTATTGTCAAATGTTCAATTCCATTTTAACCATTAACACAACATTGGATATAATACAAAAGCTTAATCATATGTTCGAAGATTTATAAAAAAACATTATCATACAATCGATACAAACTCAGATTCAATAAAAACTGTATCCATATTCAAATGCCAATGACCATAGCCATAATTCAGATATATACGAGATCATATTCAAAACATAGTCATAAAAAAACAAAATTGTTGAACATAATGAGAACTATTGAACCAAGAATTAAAGATCTTGATACAAAATCATAAAAGTAAATGCATTTGTTCCAATTGGAACTGGAATTGGGCTCTTGTGAACCGTCATATAACAAAGGCATCTACAACGAAAAACAAGAATTTGTATACAATAATTAGTTAAGGTCATCATAACATAATCAACAAAGTTAAATTATTTAACATTAGTTAATAGAAGATTGAATGTTGAAGGAATTGAGAACACTTATAGTATGCAAAAGTGTCCACCATGATTGTGTTTATGTTAGATGTCTTTTGGGTTCACAAGTTCTTCAACAAAAAATTTCATTGTAGTTTTAATGAAATATTTGTCAGGAGCAACTGTAATTTCCATTTTATTTTTTTTTGGCCGATTTTTCTAGCTTCTTCTTGCATCTGCGCAGCCAAGACAAAGTTCTCGTTATTAACTCTAAAAAAAGTAATTAGCCATTTGGTAATTTCTTCTGCAACATAATCAACTATGCCATCAAACTTTGTTGCCATTGAATGTTTTAGTTGGTCCAATTTAGCTTTTAGTGTGTCTCTTGAAATTAATTCATAATTGTGTAGGATGTGTGGACTGTCTATACGCTCTACAATTTCCACCACCGTCAAATAGGAATCACCTCTTCTTCTGGTTAGCTTACCACATTTATAAATTATTTCATCAAGTGTACTGATTCTCTTTGATCATCCAACTTCGAGTTGCTTTATTCGATTAACATCTCGAAACCCTTTCTTCTTCTTCTTCTTCTTATTATTATTATTATTATTATTATCATAGAGTAATGCAAGCCTCTGACTAAGAGTAACTAAATCATTGTCAGCAAATTTATTGTCTAGCTTAAGGTTACTATCAACCAAATTCACAGATGTTCTAATTTCCCGTTGCAAACGCTTTAAATCGAAAATTGTTTGCCATGCATGATCAATAGTTTCTAAAATTTGGCATATGTTATTGATGGTATGTGGTTTGATTGCATTAAGTAGATTGACAACTTTATTAGATTCTTGCGGTGTTGCAGTAGAAAAAAATGATAATGATGGTGTTTATATTGCCAGTGGAGTCATTAACATAGGACCCAACTTTAGAGTGTCTTCTAGTTCTTTTAATCTCTTTTTCAGCCTCAAGTTTTATGTAGTCTACTCGTCAATAGATTATTCAAGTGCATGATTGGTAGATTGATGGAATACCATGACCCTCTTCATTTCAACACCAAACAGATAAATATCCATTTGTTCTTCATCAATAATCTTTTTACTATGAACTTTTACTTTTTCAATTCTCAAATTTTTGGTGTCCTTGTCATATTTTTCATTTTTCAATGAGAGAACGTTCATAAAAAATAATGACCTCTTCTGCAATCTGCTCCATTATCTTATGATTCTCTATTAAACAAAATGTAACCTAGCCAGGTGGTACACTGTTTTCGTTTTCCACGTCGATAGCTTGTTGAATGCCTTCTCTATTTGCAGAACTTTTGGATTTGGTTGTTTGAACCATATGTGCTTTTTCTAGAAAGAATCTCCGAAGAGACTCTTTGTCATATTGACGACCTGATAGCTAAGCATGAACCAATTTTCTAGTGCCAAATTTTTTTCTCTTTCTACACTAGAGGATGATGTTGCAACAATATCGGGTGTGGAAGTTGGAGATTTTTGTGCAGGAATTAGACCTCTTTGCCTATGTTTTGCTTCCTTGTTAATGTTGGTTTCTTGAGCCATTTTTTACAATCCATTACCGATATTTGAATTTTAATTCTTTGTAAGCTTTGTCAATGATTTGTTGTGTAAACATACTTTGAATTAGACAAATATTTAAACAAACTATTTGTTTGCACATTATGAGATGCAAAAATTGCATTGGTTCATTGTTTGGATGCAATTTAGGTTATTAGCATAAGTCGTCAATGACATGGCATCGTAATGAATCTATTATTGTTAGACACATTGACTAACTGTAAAGTGACTTAATTGAAAATCAAATTAGCTTAGTCGATTATACAATCCATCTTGTACCACTAAGAAAGCAAATAGAAAATGGATTTTGGAACATTTATTTGTAGTTCCTGTGTTCATAACGTGCAAAAAGAGCTAATAGAAATCCCTAGACGATTGTGTAAAGAAAGAAATACCTTGGAGACAAAGATGCGAAAGAACCTGAGAAGTTGAGAAAATGAATTGTTGAATAATGTTGACTCGCCCTGTTGTGAGCCTTTTGCTTCACACAATTTCAAGCACTTATTCGCTACAACATTTGTCAATTCACTACTGCAAATGTCGTGGTTTCTTTTCTTTTTCATTAACAGATTCAAATACCGCTAATAAGGAACGAGCAGTGAAAGTTCAAATCTATATAAGTAAATTAGTTCATTGTATGAGGGCAAATAGCTAGTTTCATTTGTCTAGTACTTATTTCCACTCTCAATCTTCCTTAACATTGCAATTATATGCTCCAATCCCAATTACCAGTTGTTATTATTTCTCGTGTGGAAACTGCCACATATGGCACTCTCAAGACACTACCAATAAATAACAATTGAAAATATAAAATCCAACATTTACAGGAAGTAATGGAAATAAATGTTGATATTCCAAAACCATCTTGTCCACTTACTTTGCATTTTTCTCTTGTTTTAATATCACTAAAATACGTGTCATTAGAAATATAAATTTACGACACAAAATAAGTATGAACTATTTGTGATTATGACAATTAGCTTGGAAACTGTCAACAATAATTGTAAACAACTGCAAAAAAAAATTGTGGAAACATGCTCAGCTACCTCTATCACGAATCAATTTAGTGGTTGCGCTGGTCCCCCCACTAGATCGATGTCGATTCATTTTATTTTGATACATGAGTATGAAAAAGGCTAAACCAAATTTGATTTATGAATAATCTGACACACAATTTTCAAGATCAAGGTACAAAGCTAATTGTCATAATATGTTCAAGGTGGATGCATGCACATTTTCCATGATTTATGTCAAAAAAATTGCCAACTAATGCTATCATCATGAATTAATAGTCTACGCCAATATGTCTATGTTTAATGTGTTCGTCTATTTGTTTGAAATCAAATATTTTTGGAAGACGATTGGTACTTGTCGCTTTGCTTATTTAAATCTTAATAATATTTTTCTTATCCATTATCAGGTTTATATCTGATCTATACATGCTCAATTATTGAAAGTCCCCATGGATAAAAGCAAAAGAGTTAATCGTATGAATGCAAATAACTTTTTTTCATTTAGCTATATATTTCTTGATACACTTAACACTTCCAATAAATAGTAATTGAAAATACCAAGTGGACGTTTATGGGAAGCAGTGAAATACATATCGAAAGTTGAAAATTATTTCGTTCTTTTATTTTGCTAACTGTTATTGATTTAATATAGTCGATATATGTGCACTTACGAATTAAAATAAATATGAATTTGTTGTCATCATGACCATTGTTGTACAGATTGTCAATACAACAATACAAAAATAGGGTGCACAAACACGATCAACTAGCTCTAACACATAATGATTTCATGGTTATGTTAATGTTCTATATGTGGCATCAGTAATCGTTTTTGCAATTTTCTTTGACAGATACTCGACGCAAGCTACATAATGGACTGATTATGCATTGATTAGCTAAAAAAATGCTAAAACTGTTTACATTTAATCTTGTAATGAGAGCTCTTAATTAATTGCCTAATATACGTTAAAGTGTATTGCCAAACATGGCATTGATTTATGCCATCGGGAAATGTGTGCAGAGTTGTGAAACACACGACGTAGAGGTTATTCCGCAAATAATCCTTTTCCACAAATTCATTATTTCAGACACTAGAAAAACTTTACCTTTCAGATTAAAATGATAATTCGTTCAGTGTGAACGAATGTTCATTGAATCATTGTTTTGCTAGTTACTATATAACATAGTGCTTTAGCCTACGTTGGAGTTCGATGTATATATCAATAATTAGTGTTACATTTTCATTGTACATAATACATAACAAGAATAGTGAACTCTTTCTCTGTATTTTCGCACTTCGTGCAACTGAATTAGTTAAATTAAAAACAATGTAATTAAATACTTAATATTACCCAAATTTTAGATTCATTGGATTTTTTATTAACTAATGCAAGAATCTCCAGTGACAAATACTAAGTGCATTGCATACAATTAATTCAAATAAATATTTTACATAAACGTATTTGATTATGGACCTTACCACCTAGAGTCTGTTGCGATATGTTAAACAACACATGCGAAATAGCCCCACCTTAATCAAATGTGTATAGTAAGCCTAACATAACTTATAATATATATAAATAGGAAAATAGTTAACATTTGTTTTGTTTTGTTTTGTTTTTGTTATGCCTATTACATTACGAATCAAAGCTTTTGTTCATAGTTAAATTAATTACACATCTACGGAATAAAAGTCCCTAAGCACCCTCGCTCTCCCGCACATACCTCATCCTATGCATAGTAAAAGCTCTGCACAAGTAGACATAATAATATCAATTGGAGATTTGTTCAGCCCCCTGCTCGCCCACACATACCAAAATGTAAATTTGGTTAACCATTATCGATTAGCATAAAAGTGTTATACGAGAATAGAATGTGCTTAGCAAATATGTGAACAACTTAATTTAAATGAAAAATGCAAAGCTTATGTGTATTCACAATAATTGCTTTACAGAAAATAGATGTATCAAAAAAGTCTACGACGATGGAAATGTATACGAAGATTCATAACTTTTTTCCGCTAATATTCAAACTTGAGTCTTGATACAAAGTAACTGCAGAGATTCATAAGTTTGCACAACTAGAAAAAACTTTGCATTATGCACTCCCTAATTTTCGCTCACGTTTCTACTTCTGTAGCATTGTGCTCCTCTCCTATTTCCATATTCTGTATAATGAAAGTTTCCTTCATAGTTGTACAAAGGGTTAATCGAGACAAATTAACTGATATATAATATTGTTAAGTATTTGCTCAATTTCAATTTTCTGATTCCACATAATGAAATGCTAAGACATATTGTTGGATGGCTACATGTGCAGAGATGTGTAAAATGGGTAATGATGAGTGTGGAGTTGCAAAAAAGGTTTTTAGAACATTAACGTTGACATTATCGCTATTATAGCTAGTGATATTGCTCAATAAAACCTTTGATTCCACCTCGACACAATGAAAACATCAATGCTAGTAACTATATCAATTTCTTATCGTAAATGATTGTTCCGTTTGACACGCTTTAGAAATCGACATTAGCATACTATTTTATTAATATAATAAAACTCATTATATTTTGGTTAACTAAAGCTCTCCTGCCAAAACGATGTTAAGATTGGAAGTACACATATGCGGAAGTGTGCATGACACAAACCGAAAGAGTTGTTAGATAATAGTCAATTTGTATTATCATAAATTAAGCTAATTTTTTGTTACACAAATGCAAAAGCTATGAAAGATGCACAAGTGATGTGTGAAATGTGCGAATGTGTGGAAGTGTTGTTGCCATTTCATTATGAGTACAATGAAATATAGAATGTGAGCACTATTTTTTTATTGATATGTGTAGTTGGTTCATTTTGCTATGTCATGTCTGCTTTCTTGCAGTCTCATTTCTTACATTGTTTTATATCATATTTGCAAATTCCATAACTAGTGAGACAATATTACAACTTGGTTATGCACGATAATTGATGAATCATTTTTTAGTAACGTTATTGTTAATTAATGGAGTCTACAATGATGGTTTTCTTGGTTTACAATGTCGAGCAACCCAATAACGATATCATTCTCATTTATTGCATTGTTAAGATTCTTAACATTACCTTATACTTTTTCATTGAAGAATTTGACGATTGTCGAACAACTCTTTTGATTTAATGTTATGATTGGGAATGTGTGAATATGCGGAAGTGCAGAGTAGTGATTTCTCTGCACTCTTGCAAAATCAGCTTCTTCCACATTAAAAGCTTCACACTTTATATTTTTTTCATGAAACACGTGCGGGATGTAGAGCTTTGTTTGAGTGCGGGAAAGTTCAAATCCAACATACAATGTTGCACAATCAACTTCTCTGCACTTGAAAGCCAACATACAATGCCAATTCTCATTTATTAATTTTGATGTCGCGTATTGTACTCGTTTTTAGGGCAGTTTAACATTATTGTTTATAACATATTATATTATGTAATCATTTTAATGATAACATGTAACATACAAGCTATTGAAAGCATTTAGTACTAGAGCATGTGAGAAAGGACATGTGTGTTATATGCAAAAATTGTATCAACACAGTAATGTTTACAAAGATGTAGAAACTTGGAATTCACATTTAGCATTGAAGAATTAATTAATGCTTAACAATGTTATTAATATATATTCAACAAATCGATACACAATCACATTATCGCTCAAATGCTTAATAGCATTTACTTTGTTGCATTGTGTAATGATTATCGATTGCAAACATTTCAATAAAATCATATCTAATGATATTATAAAATACTCTTTTCGATATTTATTCATTGAATTCAAGTATACATAGTGATTTTAAAAGAGTGTCATTTAACATTCGATAGATTCCTTTGGGATTAGAGAAGAAGGGATGAGTTTCGACTGGAGATCTTGCTGGTGTTGGTGATGGGTAGTTTGTATCTACATGTGACCAATGAGAGAGGTTAGTTAGAGGTGAATGATATGTGGAGGAAGTACAATTTGCGATTTAGAGATTAGGTTGGATGCCAAGTGGAGGTTACACAAATGGACCTACTTTCGTTTCTTCCATGGAAGATTGAATCTATTTACGAGGTTATTTCTTGAGTAAATAGTTTCAGACATTTCTATTATGTTGTGCCTATATGAAGGTGCAACATGGAGATGGATGTCATTTTTTTGAGTTGTAACTTGCAAAGTACTATTTAGTGTTAGCTTTGTGTTGATGTTCGAAGCAAAATGGTTTTTGGGAATGAAATCATCTTGAAAGTTTTTTTAAGCTATTATCGATATTGTAATCTTTCCTCTTTTTTTGGCATAAACTGATACTTAGTTTCATTCACAAATGCTTTGAAGATTGTCGATTGCTCAATTTTTTCCTTTTCCATGTTATTTGATTCTTTTGGTCAATCGAAAGAAATGTTGAAATGAATTTTGCAAAAACATCATTTTAGAACATTGCACAAAAATGGTAAACAAATTTAGATTTAGAACAGAGTGATCACTGTTTGTGCCTGAAAATTCTTTAACAATAACGAAAACAGTTACAGTAACAAGAATTGTATCCAAATTCAAATGCTAATTACCATACATAGGATTAAAATAAACATAAAAGATGAAAGAGATTTTTGAAAACCAAAAATTGTTATTGAATATTCATTTTCATTTTGATCAACAAGAGAGTCATCATCTAGGAATTTTCCACAAAATTGGTAAACAATCTCAAAATTCGCACAGAGTAATTAGTTTTAAACAGTAACAAGTACAATTGCAATAATGAAAATACTACATGGTTATTCATCATAGCTATTATACCCATAATGAGACTTTTCTAATATTCCAGCTCACCGGCATATTCGCGATGGCCATTTCGTTTTTTTGTCTCTTTAACTTTTTGCACCTACATGTCGAAAAAATAGCAACAGCTATTCCATAATGAATTAAATACACATAATAAATGATAATCTAACTCTAAAATAAAGTTCTCTGGAAAAACAGAGGCATGTGTAAATGAAAGCCCTTATGTAACTGAATTTACATTTTCGATATTAAACCACTTTGAAAGTTTTGGGTGCAAAGAATAGCTCTTGATTCCTAAAGCACTTATCAAAATATTTATAGCTATTCACAAAAGTAAATGAATTTGTCTCAGTGAAGACTAGAATTTGACTCCTGTGAACCGTAATATGAAAAAAAGGCATCTGCAAAGAAAAACAAGAAATTGCATCCAAAAGTTGTCTTATTTCATGATAACATATCTAACAACGTAAACATTTAATCACCAATAAATAGGAAAACAAATGTTCAGAGATTTAAGAAGACTCACAATATGTAAAAGCATATATCTTGATTGTTTAGCTATTATTTTATTTATTTAGTATTATTATTATTATTATTTTGTTTTGTTTGTTTGTTTGTTTTTGCCTTGTTCAAGCAATTTCTTTAGCTTTGCTTGGATGCAACCTTTCATAGGAGAAATTATGATTGACTTCTTGACACGTTGACTGAATATATCATTCTCAATTTCCCTGACTTCTCCTTGCAATTGTGCAGCTAAAGCAGAGTTATGTTTATTAACATTAACAAAAGTAATTAGGCATTCGCTAATATCGTGTGTACTAAAATCATCTATCTTATCGAATTTTGTTTTCTTTGACTGTTTTAGCTTATCCAATTCAACTGTCAATGTTTCTCTTGAAATTAGTCCAGAATCACATGTGATACGTTGACCTTTCAAATCTTGTACAATATGTACAACCTTGATATGGGCATTTGCTCTTCAATTCTCTATGTTTTCACGTTAAAAAATAATGTTCTCCAATCTTCTGATTCGCTGAGACCATGCAACTTTGATTTGCTTCATCCGATTAGCATTTGACAATTCATGTCCTTTTTCTCTAGATAATAAAGTAATTCAAGTCTCTGGCTAAAATAAAATAAGTCATTGTTTACGAAATACTTGTCTCCTTTGAGATCACGTTTATTGTAGTCAACAAATGACTTAGTTATTTGTACTAAATGCTCTAAATCAAAAGTTGCTTGCCATGCATGTTCAATGAATTTCAATCTTTTGCATATGTTAGTGATAATATATGTTTTCATTGCATTAAGAAGTTTGATAGGTTTACCAAATCTATGTGATGTGTCGGGGGTAGTATTTGCCAACAATGTTGTTTGTATTGCCAATGGAGTCATTGACAAATGACCCAGATTTAGAGCATCTTCTAGGTCCTTTATTCTTGTTTTTAATCTCAAGTTTTCTGCTTCCATTTGGCTAACAGACTGTGCATGCACATCACTGGTAGCTTGATGCAGTTTCATGAACAATGTGGTTCTAACTCCAGGCAGATCAACATGCATTTCTATTTGATAAAAAACCTTTTTGTTACAAACCTTTACTTTCTCAATCTTCAATTTTTTACTGCTCTTCTCATACTTTGCCTTTGAAATGTGACATAATGGTCATCAAAAGTAATAAATTCTTCAATGATTTGTGGCATTGTTTTCTAATCTTCTGCAAAAGAAGCACTAACCCAATAAGGTAGCATATATAATATATATATTTTAATATATATATATATATTATAATATATATATAATATATATAGTATATATTAATATATATATATATATTATTATTATATTTTTGAATGAATCTTTTATCAAATCTTTAGTCATTTGCCCACTACTTGATGGCCTACTTGACAAACTAATTCTTGTATATCTTGTAGATATCTTTTTCCTTTTTTCTCTCTGGACGATGAACTTGCATCAAAAATTTGTTTAGTGCAACATACAAATTGCTTATGCCATAGTTATAACATTTGATTCTTTAGTAATTTCTTCAACGTAATCAAGTAGCCATTGATATAGGATACCATAACTTCATTGGTTATTGATTCACATTGAATTTAGGATTGTATGACAAACCGAGAAAAACATGGTTGGAAACCAAAGATATTATGAGATACGCCATCATGAAGAACCTATTGGTCTTGGATAAATTGACTAATTGAAAAATTAATTCATTAGAAATGATACTAGGACAGTCGAATATACAATTTTTGTTTTTAAATGTTTGATAAAGCATATAGAGAATGCATTTTGGAACCTTTTCTGTAGTTTCTCATGCCATGACACGTTCATAGAGCCAACAAAAGTCCCCAAATGACTGTTTAAACAAAGAAATATCTAGGACAAAAAGATTGTAAGGAAACTGGTAACTTGGTGAAATGAAATCTCCAACAATGCTAGCCTCACTTGTTTTTGATGTTGAGAAACTATTTGCTTTCGATAATTTCAAGCGCATATTAGGTTACAATAACTTGAATATTGATTTGAATGCCTTCAAATTTTAAGGAATCCTTTTTGCTAGTAGCACAATTGTTCTTGTTCTTGAATCAAAATTGTTTGCCCACAAATGAACAATTTCCCTAAACTCAAAAACTTTTGACACACACGAAACATTCGCCAATCCAATAGTCCAATTCTTGTTGTTGTTCTTCTCTTTCATCAACAAATTCACATAATGCTCATATGTAGTCAGCCAATGAAACTTCTCATCGATACAAGAAAGTAATTTAATTGTATCAGTGTAAATAGCTTATTTGCTTCCTCTGTTAGCCATGTTTATTTTGTACTTAAAAACAATTTCTCAATCAATAACGCTCTCAATGTCAGTTAACTACATAATTTTTTGATTCTATATATAATCACCAATTGTTACTATTGAAAGCATGAAACCAACTCTTACTATTGCAAATACCAAAGCTAATGTTTACTAAAATTTGTGCAAATAAGTCTGGAAATTCCAAAACCATCTCATCCATTTATTACACATCTTGTTTTTGTGTTACTATGAATTCTTTGCGATAATGATAATTAGCTTACAGTTTGTCGATAATAATTTTCACTACAAAATATGCGCTTAATTATCCCTATTACGAAGCGATTTGATTGCATGGCTGGTCCTCACTACTCTGTCATTGTCGACTTTGATCTACAACTAACCTAACACACATATTTGAAAAAGTTCAGAGACACATGCAACTTTGGCCAATCATTGCAAACTTCTTACCTCTCTTACTTGTTAACCATATCTCATTTTTGCTCGCAAACACGTAATATGTTCCCTAAATTAAGTTTAGTTCTTAATTGCACTTAAAGATATCTCATGAACGTACAAAAAAAGTGTCACACGTGATGGAAGTATGTGAAGAAAGTGTGTGAAGCGATGAGTATGTATGAGGAAATGAACATGCAAAAAATACAACAACACTCCCGCAGATTCGCACATTACACACAACACTTGTGCATCTTTCATATCTTCTATAATTATGCAATCAATAATTAGCTTAAGTTATGACAATATAATTAAGAAATTTGAATTATCAAACATTGAAAGAAGTAAACTAGGGCAAAGAAAGAACAAATAATCAAAGATTTAAGAATACCCATACCTCAAAAGTATATACAATTCCTTCAATCTACGGTTGTCATTGCCTTGAAATAGTTAAATTAATTACTTATATATTTTGGACTCCGCATGAGAATGAACAAACAAATGTATTGTTATAACTTATATGAGATAGCAAAGATTTAGAAAAATATGTTGTATTGCATTTATAATTGCCAATGAACTTTATTGTAACTGCTACCCACAACACTGGAGGATGGCGAAAGGTGGAGAAAAAGAAAGGGAGAAAAGAATAACATTTTTACTTTTTTATTTTTTGGTTTATGTGAAAATAGGAACGGACCATTCGCATATGCTCTTTAGCATCTACAAAATGTAATTTTGTCTTATGAATCAAATTACGACTTTTTCCACGCGAAAAAAAATTTGCCAGTGAACTTTACTAAAAAAAGAAAAAAACGTAGCTTATGCAAAGTTATAGTCACCAAAAAGTGTAGTGTAGCATTAACTATATCATGATCACTCCAGTGTGAATGTAAAATATGAACACTACATTGTTCAAGAGGAAAATTTGTCCAAATGTGATAAATAATTGTCTTATTCCTGGAAATAAAATTTCTTGTTACTTCTTGTAATTGTTCGCACTGCATGTACTATAAAAAACAATTTATTTTGTTTTCTATTTGAATTGATGTCAATATTGAAATATCCAATAACTATAAAAATGTAATCACTACACATGAATTGTGCCCTTGCTATTTCTATCACTTTAATGATTGCCGAAATAGATATAAGTGGCGCAACAAATACATTTATTATGCATATTCGACATTGGAAATATACTTTCGACAAAACAAGTTCGATTTTTTATTGCAAATGTTTTTCATTGATATGATTTCTATGTTTTGTTGTATGCAAGTAAGTACTCCATGAAGACAATTTGATATGTTGAAATTGAATTTTCGAAATTCAATATTTGACAATGAAAATTTTAGATGCATTTCCTAGATACAAAGAATCATAACATTCATTAGGGGGTCTTCATCACACACAATGTCAGTTACATGAGCCTATAGACTTCGTGTATTTATACTTTCAATCGATAAAGTACTTGCATTTGCTATTGGTTTCTTTATGTATCTTGATTTCCATGACGCTTCAGTTCTTAAGTGTTTCATTTCTTCTAATATTTTCCTATTCACACAAAAATTCCTTTGTGTTAGTTTATGAACAAGTTACAACTATTCCATGGTTCTAACACATGACAATGTTGTCAGATAAAATGCAAGTCCATTCAACATTAAACCCTATCATCGATGAATTTTTTTAGCACAAGCTAGCTGTATCGTAAATTGTTTTCGCACTATAGTTCTAAAGCTCTTGTTATGACATGTCAATGGTTTTGGAACACGTAATATTGGAGTCCAATTGGACGAAACATTTTCATCATATCGTTCATGATACTTGTTTCTTTGCAGTTTACCAATTTCTAGATTTACAATATCTATCCATAACACATCGTCATTTTTGTTATTTTTCATATATATTTTTGCATATTCCATCCATGCCATTAACAAGGCCATATTCTATATTATAGTTCCTTGCACATAGCTCAACGAGAACATTACATTTGATAAGGATTCTTGATGGTAAGCTTATTGTTTTCTCATATGCTTTATAGCCTATTTCCACACCGTAAGATTCACCAATTGCATCAAGAACTAGATATCATTTTTGGGATTCAACTGCGTTAAGTAAGTCATTCAAACGTATGACCATTTCCATGAGAGGTAGTCGTAACTGACTAATTTATCATGATTTTTGAATAGTTCACTTAGCACTCATTGCATCAGGTGATGCTCACAGGGGTGAAGAAGTGGGATTGAAACTACTGAAATGTGGAGAACGAATCACCTAGCATCAATCATCACTTCCGGGGCTTGCACCCGGTAACCAGGACTTCCCAGGAGGTCACCCATCCCAGAACTTCTCTGGCTCAAGCGCGCTTAACTGTGGAGTTTCTCCCACAATCAAGCCCACTTAGCTTGCTACCCCATTTGCAAAACCTTAGCAAGTATTGTGCCTCATGAACTATCAGTTCTTCATTTACATGTGACAACATTTTTTTGTTATGCTTTTGTACATCCTTGTTCCTGTAAAATAGATATGGAAACAATGGATCTAGTGGAGCGAGTCTATAGCACATATCATTTATATATTTTATGTCTTCATCAAATTGTTGATTCACTCGCCTTTTGTTGAGGATTTCAATGATTTTTTATCATTTTAATGTATTGTGGTATGAAATTCATAGCATTTCACTTTTTCCTTCCAAAAATCGTACACTGTTTTCCCCCCTGCTAAAATTGGTTGCTCAAAATTTATAGAATCTTTGATCGGTTGCGCTTGGAGCAAGTCACCTAAAAATATTACATCAATATTTCCAAATTAAGCCAACGGAGCATGCTTTATTTCCTGTAAACGTTTTTCAAATTGGTATAATAATTTTGAACCTATCAAAGACTCCTCATCAATAAGCATAACACAAATTTGTTTGCAATGTTTTATCAATCTGTCTAATTTTTCACCTTTAAGTGAAATATATTCAGATTTGTTAAATGGTAAATGGAATGCAAAATGCAACGTTATACCACCAACACTGAATGTTGCCTTCATTGTATATGTTGTTATGATTCCTTTTAGCTGAGTTGGGTCATATCCGAATATGTTGTTGTACAAGCAAATTAGAGATTGAAATATTACTATAACAGTAAATGTTTTTCCAACACCCGCACTGCCTGTTACAAGTACGTAAAATGGTTGATCTTGGTTTTTTTTTTTTCAATTACTATTTCTTTCACTATTTTTTCCTGTTTTGGGTTGAGCATTCTCATGATTTCATAGAATTTTGTTTCTTCTAGTACTTATGGTTGCTTTACAAGTTGGTAAGGTCTCTCAACAATTGATTTGTTTTTATAGCCTTTTGCAAATATTGAAAATTTGATTCAATATCATATTATTGATAATATGATTTGTTATCTATTTCTTCATATGTAAGTACATCTCTTTCAAACAATTCACTCTCTTTGTTTTCAAGCTCAATTGTTATGCTATCAATATCAATCCACATTGTCATTGCTCCATTTGTAAATTTTCATTCATTGAATTTTATGATTTTTTCAAATAATAAATATGCATTTTCCCAACTCGAATATTTTTCCTTAGAATTGTTCTCGTCTATACGATATGGGACATACAACATTAATCGTTCTCTGTAATAGTTATAAGGATCAATATTTTTATTATACTTTACGTATCTTATAATGTATGTTCTCTCGACGCCTCCTCTTTTCCTCCCTTGTGGTGTATAACATGTTGTGAATTCTGCTAAGCATACATATTCAATGTTTTGTGGTCATTGCACATAGTAGTCAATAATTGATAAACATGTTATGTTTTCCGAATCATCCAGTTCACACTCCATCTCTCTTGGTTTCTTTAGTAAAAATGTTTGATCATCTATTGCTGAAGTATTAATAAATATACATCTTCTTGACCTAGTATTCAATGACATTGATAACATTATATATACAACTTGTTATGCATACATTTGTTGTAAGTTCAATAAAGATTTTCAAGTCTTGCAATTGTTTCTATGATATCACCATTGTTTTTTTGACATTCACTTCGTACACATTTAAATACCGATGTCATTGTTTTATCTAGGTTTGTCATATATGAATTATAATAAGAGTTGTAGCATATGAGTTAAGTATAAATTGAGAATCAATATTTTCACCCCATATTAATGGAATATGTCAAGTAAAGCTTTTAGTCCATATGTCTATTGGTTATCTCTTCAATAGAATTGTTCTTTGTTTCATAGTAGATTGAATTGAATTGATATAATCAGATTCACTTATACCTAATTTTTCAATAAAACTATCAAATCTATATGTCTCAACATGTTCCATATTCTCTAGTGCATCAAATATCGTTCTTGCATTCACTTTTGTTTTTTTCCATTATCTAATTCCAAAGGCTCAAGTATTTGCGTCTTTCACATTGGTGGAATTGGAAAATTGAACCTATGATGCATCTATTTTCCTTTCCTACAAGTGTTTATATGAAGATGCCATTGAATATTTTTCAAATTTGTCAGTAGCGTAGTACTTGTCAATGAAACTTTCAATTTAGATGTTCGTACTTTTTTCCATAGATAGGTGCATTTTTTATCTATAACAATCCATGTTCATGTTGGCTTCCTCGATTTTGGAATTTTGTTACAAAAGAAATAGTCAGCCACGTCACCAAAGTAGTTAGACTCATGTTAACTGGCATAGAGCATTCGTTCTACTTCTTTAATATCGTACACAAGTAACAAAGTCATTTCTTATCAAGGTATCAATATCATCTTCCTCTACTTTGTTTTCAGTCGATGGTTTTTTCTCTCATTGTATTTGTTGTAAAGCTTTTACTAAAGGCTCCCAAATATGTTTACCACTGCTAAACAAAACAAAGAAAGTTGGTGGACCCAACTATCAGATCATTGCATATAAGTTTTTGCACAAATGCAAAAAATAGTTTGGCGATGTCTATATTCTTTTAAGATTCATATACGTAACGTTCTATGCCATAATGTGTTTCAAATTCGCCTTTGTTTTAACATCTTTACCTATTAGGTTTTTTCTTTTTCTTTTTCTTTCCTTTTAACTGTCCTTTTCCTATATGAATCCAAATATAATTGAATACTTGACTGAGGATAATTCACACTAATTTGTAAAACAAATTCATTATATTATATGCAAAATCATGACCTTGATGCAAAACTTCCCATCGATAACACTGTAAAATTCTTGTAACACTGTATGATTTATTATTATTACTATTATTTTATTATTATAGCAAAATGGAATGAGAAATCTCATCTCTTCTCAATGCCTATCTCTATAGCCTTCACCTGGAGCAATGTTTATTTGATTATTAAGAAGATCATAAATACTATATGAATCACTAAATCCATGCAATAATGTTTTTGTTACTGACTCTTGATCATAGTAATCATTACCATCATTGCTTTCTGTATATGTCTCACATGCATATGCATCCTTGTTTTGATCAAAGAATTGTTTCCAATTTTCGTTTATTCCAACATTATCTAGTCTATAAAGTGGAGTTTTACAGACTTGTCTCAATGCCTGCATAACTTAATGAACATGTATTCATCCAACAACAAATATGATTTTAAACACTAAATATTTTTTGTATTTCTATAACCACCGTACTAGATTCATTTATGTCACGAGGAAGTGAAATTTGAATTCAAGATGTGTTAGCAAGTACATTGATTAGTCCACTAGTCAATGCGAACCGTGGTTTTCTAAAACGATGTACAAGTTCCCATATTTGCAAAAATGGTAATATTAAATATTTTAGTATTTCTTCCAATTCATAAAGTTCTTTCACTAGTGAAATTTGTCTATTACGCCTAATTTGCTCCGGAACTACAAATTTGATAATTTTGTCGTTGTCTAATGCCTTTTTTCATTTTTTGCATATACACTTAACTTTGGACACATTGCTTAATTGTTTTTCTATGACATCTCTTTTAAACCAAGTTTGTTTGCATATTGCACAATCATAAACAGGAACATCTTTTATTTTCTTAAAATATCATTGTTTGACCACTGTTCCAAATGTATACTTGAACATTTGTAATTATTCTCTATTTTTATTTCGAAATATAGTATTTTGTGTTGACTTTAGCTACTTCGATAGTCTTCTAATGAGACTTGTTTCAATACCATTATTGTTTATTATGTCTTTTTTGAGTTGATGCAACGAGCAACGTGGTCTCTTGTTTACATTGATAGACTTTGAATTAAGTTCCATAGTATCTTCATCTATGTCGATGTTTTTAAAGCTAGGATTTAATGGCATGCATAGTTGTCTAACAACACTTGTTTCAAACACGTCCTTGTTTCTTACATATTTTTATAGTTGATGCAACGATAGTCGCGATATCTTGTTTACATTGATAAGCTCTATGTCAAGTTATATGAAATTTTCATATATGTCCATGTTTTCAAATCCACTCACATTAACCTCGCTTTGTTGTTTATTGGATTCTTCTATATATTGCTCTTCATTAACTACTTTAATACGACGTGAAATGTTTTTCTCTTGTACTATCTCTTTCAGGGGCTCATAATGAAAATGACCTACACTTCTTCCAAATTGCATAGCATGGAATTTTTTTGCGTCTTTGTCGAAGGCATGAAATTCAGCTACACGAGCCAGCGCATCAATAAACCATATGAACATAGTTATATTCAAGATATAACATATCCAATCATAAACAAAAAGGCCATTGTATATCTTCCCTTTATCATATGGAATTGTTAATTATATAATGTATCCCTATCAATCTACTATTCGAGGGAATTGCATAATTACATCTTCGTTCATGTATTTTTCTATGCAATTTAATGCAAATGAATCATTATGCATGATTTCATTGTAAAAAGTTTGTGTAATTATGCATCATAAATAGGGAACATCATATTCATTCTCTGTTATTTGGCATTTTGTTTCAAAATAACTTTCATTGTAAATACTCTTGAACCTTGAAAACCTCTTAAACATATGTCTACTCATGGTTTCCTCTATTTGCATCCATGTATGTTCTATTTGTTCTTATGTTGTTATATTTACTATATGTTCTTGATAAATTCTTATTGAACATTTTTTCTCGCACATAAGTGGTTCAAAATGTCTAGTAATTGGATTTTCTTCACGAAATAATATGTTTTGACTTTCTTTGCATAAATTTTAATTAAAATGCAAATAACATTTCATTGTTGTTTTTTACCAAAGTCTTATAAAAAAAATTATCCAATTCGATAACCATTGAATACAAAATATGTCCCCCCAAAGTCCTCATTCTTCCGTAGCCATAGAATTTGAAGTTGATTTTTTCATCCTTTCTGAGTAAACGTTCAGGCTACATATACCATGCATTTGTATCAATGCATATATCTTCAATTCACTTTCATAAGATAGTATTGCTTCAACATTCTTTTCATGTAAACAATTATTGAAATGTTATATTGTTCATTCGCCTAACTCTATTGACGTGTATCTGAAATGCAATAAAGTTTGCACAGTATCGAATAGGCAATCTCCTACAACATATGCAAAATTGTTTAAACGAAATATATTAGGTTGCCTTTATGATCTCTTTTAATAGTAAACAAAAGCTTCTCCATTGATGCTTTAGCAATCGTGATTCAAACACTTTCTAAATTCACCTTTGTTTGAATCATCTTTGCGTTTCACCAAGGTTTGAATCATCTTTGTGTTTCAAAGTTTTGCAGCGATCACCTACCTTCCTTTTGGCACCTTTGGAGTCCATTTTTTGGGCCATACATTGTAAGTATCACAATTGGTCAACAGGCATTATATGGTTTTCTACCCTCGAACCTTCATCCAACACTACATGAGCATATTTACATGGATTCACTACATCCAATGGTCCGCAGCACAGACGTTCCATCACCTACAACAACTCATGTTGCTATACAAACCCTTGACATCCTTTTTGGCCCTCTGTACTTGGTGTTGTCACATTGTTAATGCAGATTTATAAAACCATGCCAATGTTTAAAAAAATATGTATACAACATCTAGAAGCTTAGGAAACCTCATTCAAACCATTTATCGACTTTCACACAGTCGTATGTGATAGGATTTTCAATTACTTCTAATTATCTTAGTAAGCCATTGATTATATGTGCATTTAAATTGTCAATCCAAGGTTCATATGGAACTTGTGAAATGTCGTGTACAATATATGCTAGTGCAATATGTTATGTGTCCTGAAGTTGTAGTGGCATGAGGGTTGTCATAATACAAGACATAGATGGTTTCACAAGTCACTGATCTGATTAAATACACCACAATTTGTAGGAAATAAAGCACTCTTGCAGAAAGGTAAATTTTAGGGAAATTAAGTCACAATTCATGAAAGTAAACACACTTGCAGAAAAGTAAACACACCAACTACTAGAAGTTACATGCTCAAGTATGATGATATCTTTGGTTTGTTGTAACAATTATGCAATGGCATGGGCGTATGCTGCACTGAATGACAAGAAAATAGCCCATAAATGATATGCAAACATCACATAACTCTCTATCATAAACTAGTACTGAAGATAGAGTAAAAGTAAGCGACGAGTGAGTTGCAGCAACAACCAAGATTTCTAGAAACACATAAATCAATATAATATTCATTAGTTGGTCATTTTACTCTATATTTAATACGTTAATTATGAAACCTAGAGTTGCGACAACAAGTAACATGACTACAACATAGGAAAATATTAGAATTGCAACAAAAGAAAACTAACAGAATTGAACCAACAAAAAATCAACGAAATTGAAACAATTGGAAATAATTGTAAATTAATAGAATTTTAAAATACTAATTTCCTGCTAATGCTACCTAGTAGTACCAAGCTAAGGACAAGGGCCCACCTCCTTAAATGAGGTACTATTAAATCTTCAGTTCACACGATCACGAAATTAACATCGAGCAACTGGAGCAAAAGATATTTTCTATTGCAAAGAATGGAGAAATTTCGCAACAATTTAACAATAAATTTCCTCCTCTCTTTTTCTCCTTGGGCTTCGAAGGAAGCCGACTATTTATACAAAATTTTCGCTATCTAAACTAAGATAAAGATCGTGTTGTTAACTTGAGAGAATCATGCAACTTATCATGTTACAACAATCCATTGAGAACTTGGTTTGAATTAAACAAAAGTTATTTTAGATCAGTTGGGTATCATTGGAAAATGAGTTGTCCTTCGTAATTAGTCATCCAATTTCCTCCGTTATCTCCCATCTTGATAGATTCTTGTTGAGCATACAACGGGAGCATTGATCAATGAGATTGGTGTAGTATGCCGAAGTTGTAGCAGTAGGAGTTGTAGTGACACAAAATCGAGGGATTCCATCTACAACATGGCATTCATGAGTTGCAACAACTTCATTGGTCATAAGTGAGTTGGAACATCCTTATCCTCTATGAGTGGCCACGACGTACTTGTAAGAATGACATGGAGAAGGGTCACAACACTTTCTTATCTTGGTCCAAGGAGTTGCAACACTTGTGTGTCAGCTAGCAACACCTATAGTGGGGTTGCAATTGGTGTTGCAACAACACAAGGGACTTGCAGCCTTTGGCATTTTCTACTGACTGATAGTGTAAAAGTGGAAAAAATAGTATTATTCATGCCTAAACTAGAAATAGGGTAAGAATTGATGAAAAATGCATGAGGAAGGAATTAAAAATGGAAGAATGACATCAAAAAAGTTATGGGCAGGTGTTGAAAGTGTGCCAATTTGGACACTCGTCATATCCCCCCAGCCAAAACTATTCCATGTCCTTTATGAAACTAACAGTCAATCAAAGTCTAAGAGAATAGGGCTCCGAGGGAGGTTTATAATGTTGAAACTTGTGTTAAATTATGGTATGTTCTATGCTTAGAGTAGTTTACTTATCTTTCTTTTAGCATGAGAAGAAAAGGCAGCGGGATGACCTTTAAGTGTGGGCATTTCCTGTTCTTCCAATTTAAAAGAAAGATAAGTAAACTACTCTAAGCATAGAACATACCATAATTTAACATGGTATGAGAGCTGAGGTGAAGACAAATCCCAACAAGAGCAAGAAACAATTCCAAGGCTACAAGGTGGCTTTCAGCGATGGCAATGTACATGTGATTGCTAATCCATGGATAATAAAAAGAAAGATAAGTAAACTGCTCTAAGCATAGAACATACCATAATTTAACAACTTACCTATCATGTTTATCTGGAAGGAAATATCCTCCCCTTTCTTGTAGGGATTTTCTACATGAAACTTCTGTTTTCCACGCCAACTTATATTCCTTATTTTACGGCTTGTCTGAGAACCATGTACCTGTAAGGCTTTTCAACACGAAACTTCTTTTTTCCACGCCAACTTATATTCCATATTGGATGGCTTGTCTGAGAACCCTGTCACGGATTAATGGAAATTTAATATGATCTAATTTTCCCCACATTTTTCCATGCACCTTACATATTTTTGCACTCTCTCCAAGGCAATCCGTAAATTGCTAGGATTGAATGGATCTTTTTGCTTAATGATCTCCATAGCATGTTTTCATCTTACTCTAAATTTGTCTTAGTAATTCTTTTAAGTATGCTAATTTGATCTATGCAATGTGTAATGGCCTCCTACTTATTATGCAATGCAAATTATATCTTTGGGGGAGAAGAAATCTAGCACTTATGACTATGGATGACTTGTAAAGGCATGAAATGTGTTCCTCTTATCGTCAAAATTATTTGATGAAATGTTGTGATATGCAATCCAGTCTACTTGATTAGTCAAAAAGGAAACCAAATATCTTAGTTGAATGTCCCCCACCAAGTTATTGGGGTTCGATACTTTGTCATGAAACAACAAGACATCACGCTGATATAACTCACCAAAGAGGTTCTTTTCTTTATGAGTGCACCATGAGTAAGTTGTAAGGGAGGTAAGGGGACACATTACTTAATTGTTTTTCCATGACATCTCTTTTAAACCAAGTTTGATATCATATTGCACAATCATAAATAGGAACATCTCGTATTTTCTTAAAATACTGTTGTTCTGCCACTATTCCAAATATATAATTGAACATCTGTAACGATTCTCTATGTTTATTTGGAAATATAGTATATTATGTTGACTTTAGCTGCTTCGATAGTCTTCTAACTAGACTTGTTTCAATAACATTATTATTTATTATGTATTTTTTGAATTGATGCAACGAGCAACGTGGTCTCTTGTTTACATTGATAGAGTTTGTATTAAGTTCCATAGTAGCTTCATCTATATTGATGTTTTTAAAGCTAGGATTTAATGGCATGCATAGTTGTCTAACAACACTTGTTTAAAAAACGTCCTTGTTTCTTACATGTTTTTATAGTTGATGCAACGCTGGTTGCGATATCTTGTTTCCATTGATAAGCTCTGTGTCAAGTTCTATGAAATTTTCATATATGTCCATGTTTTCAAATCCACTCACATTAACCTCGCTATGTTGTTTATTGGATTCTTTTATATATTACTCCTCATTAACTAATTTAATACTACGTGAAATGTTTTTCTCTTGTACTATCTCTTTCAGGGGCTGATAATGAAATGACCTACACTCATTCCAAATTGCATAACATGGAATATTTTTGCATCTTCCTCGAACGCACGAAATTAAGCTTTACCATCCAGCATACCAATAGACCATATGTATATAGTTATATTCAAGATATACCATATCTAATCATAAAAAAAAGGCCATTGTCTATCTTCCCTTTATCATAATGGTATTGTTAATTATATAATGTATCCATGTCAATCTACTATTTGAGGGAATTGCATAATTACATCTTCGTTCATGTATTTTTCTATGCAATTTAATGCAAACGAATCATTATGCATGATTTCATTGTAAAAAGTTTGTGTAATTATGCATCACAAACATGGAACATCATAATCATTCTTTGATATTTGGCATATTGTTTCAAAACAACTTTCATTGTAAATACTCTTGAACCTTGAAAACCTCTTAAACATATGTCTACTCATGGTTTCCTCTATTTACGTCCATGTATGTTCTATTTGTTCGTATGTTGTTATATTTACTATGTGTTCTTGACAAATTCTAATAGAACATTTTTTCTTGCATATAAGTGGTTCAAAATGTCTAGCAATTGAATTTTCTTCATGAAATAATATGTTGTGACTTACTTTGAATAAATTTGAATTAAAATGCAAATAGCATTTCATTGTTGTTTTTTACCAAGTCTTGTCAAAACTTTTACCTATGTCGATAACAAGTGGATACAAAATATGTCGCCCCAGAGTCCTCATTCTTCCATAGCCATAGAATTTGAAGTTGATTTTTTCATCCTTTCTAAGTAAACATTCATGCTATTTATACCATGCATTTATATCAATGCATCTATATTCAATTCACTTTCATAAGAGAATATTGCTTCACCATTCTTTTCATGTAAACAATTATTGAAATGTTATATTGTTCCTTCACGTAACTCTATTGACGTGTATCTAAAATGCAATAAAGTTCGCACAATATCGAATAGGCAATCTCCTACAACACATGCAAAATCGTTTTAATGAAATATATTATGCTGCCGTTATGATCTCTTTAATAGTAAACAAAAGCTTCTCCATTGATGCTTTAACAATCACTATTCAAACATTTTCTAAATTCACCTTTGTTTGAATCATCTTTGTGTTTCACCAAGGTTTGAATCATATTTGTGTTTCAAAGGTTTGTAGCAATCTCCAACCTTCCTTTTGGCACCTTTGGAGTCCATTTGTTGGGCCATACATTGTAAGTATCACAATTGGTCCACAAGCATCAAATGGTTTTCTACTCTCGAACCTTCATCCAACACTACATGAGCATATTTACATGGATTCACTACATCCATTGGTTTGCAACACAAAGGTTCCATCACCTACAACAACTCATGTTGCTATACAAACTGTTGACATCCTTTGTGGCCCTCTGTACTTGGTGTTGTCACATTGTTACTGCATATTTATACAACCATGCCAATGTTTAAAAAATTATGTATGCAACATCTAGAAGCTTAGGAAACATCATTTAAACCATTTATTGTCTGTCCCAGAGTAGTGTGTGATAGGATTTTCAATTTCTTCTAATTATCTTAGTAAGCCATTGATTATATGTGCATTTAAATTGTCAATCCAAGGTTCATATGGAACTTGTGAAATGTCATGCACAATATTTGCTAGGGCAATATGTTATGTGTCATGAAGTTGTAGTGGTATGAGGGTTGTCATAATACAAGACATAGATGGTTTCACAAGTCACTGATCTGATTAAATATGCCACACTTTGTAGGAAATAAAGCACTCTTGCAGAAAGTTAAATTTTAGGGAAATTAAATCACAATTCATGAAAGTAAACGCACTTGCAAAAAGTAAGCACAACAACTACTAGAAGTGACATGCTCAAGTATTATGATATTGTTGGTTTGTTGTAACCATTATGCAATGGCATGGGCGTACCATGTAGTGAATTACAAGAAAATAACCCATAAACAATATGCAAACATCACATAACTCTCTATCGTAAACTAGTACTGAAAATAGAGTAAAAGTAAGCTACAGGTGAGTTGCAACAACAACCAAGATTTCTAAAAACACACAAATCTATATAAAATTCATTAGTTGGTTATTTAACTCTAGAATTAATATATTAACTATGCAACCTAGAGTTGCAACAACAAGTAACATGACTACAACATAGGAAAATATTAACATAAAATCAACGAAATTGCAACGATTGGAAATAATTGTAAATTAATAGAATTCTAAAATACTAATTTCCTGTTAATGCTACCTGGCAGTACCAAGCTAAGGACAAGGGCCCAACTCCTTAGATGAGGTACTATTAAATCTTCAGTTCACATGATCATGAAATTAACATTGTGCAATTGGAGAAAAATATATTTTCTATTGCAAAGAATGGAGAAATTTTGCAACAGTTTAATAATAAATTTCTTCCTCTCTTTTTCTCCTTGGGCTTCGAAGGAAGTCGATTATTTATACAAAATTATTGCTATCTGAACTAAGATAAAGATCGTATTGTGAGCTTGAGAGAATCATGCAACTCATCCTATTACAACAATCCATTGAGAAATTGGTTTGTAGTAAACAAAAGTTATTTCAGATCAGTTGGGCATCATTGGAAAATGAGTTGTCCTTTGTAATTAGTCATCCAATTTCCTTTTTCATCTCCCATCTTGATAGATTATTGTTGAGCGTACAACGAGAGCATTGATCAATGAACTTGGTGTAGTATGCCAAAGTTGTAGCAATAGGAGTTGTAGCGACACAAAATCAAGGGATTCCATATACAACATGGCATTCATGAGTTGCAACAACTTCATTGGTCACAAGTGAGTTGGAACATTCTTATCCTCTATGAGTGGCCACGATCACTTGCAACAATGACATGGAGGAGAGCCACAACACTTTCTTATCTTGGTCCAAGGAGTTGCAACACTTGTGTGTCAACTAGCAACACCTATAGTGGGGTTGCAATTGGTGTTGCAACAACACAAAGGACTTGCAGCCTCTAGCCTTTTCTACTGACTGATAGTGTAAAAGTGGAAAAATAATATTATTCATGCCTAAACTAGAAATAGGGTAAGAATTGATGAAAAATGCACGAGGAAGGAATTAAAAATGGAAGAATGACATCAAAAAAGTTATGGGTGGGTGTTGAAAGTGTGCCAATTTGGACACCCGTCATATCCCCCTAGCCAAAACTATTCCATGTCCCTTATGAAACTAACAATGAATCAAAGTCTAAGAGAATAGGGCTCCCAGGGAGGTTGCTAATGTTGAAATTTGCCTATCATGTTTATCTAGAAGGAGATATGCTCCCCTTTCGTGTAGGGCTTTTCAACATGAAACTTCCTTTTTCCACGCCAACTTATATTCCTTATTGTATGGCTTGTTTGAGAACCATGTCACGGGTTAACGGAAACTTAATATTATCTAATTGCCCCCACATTTTCCATGCACCTTACATATTTTTTCACTCTCTCCAAGGCAATCTATAAATTGCTAGCATTGAATGGATCTTTTTGCTTAATGATCTCCCTAGCATGTTTCCATCTTACTCTAAATCTATCTTTTTAATTTTTTTAAGTATGCTAATTTGATCTGTGCAACGTGTAATGGCCTCCTACTTATTATGCAATGCAACTCATATCTTTGGGGGAGGATAAATCTAGCACTTGTGACTATGGATGACTTGTAAAGGTATGAAACGTTCTCCCCTTGTCCATAAATTGACGTCAAAATTACTTTATTAAATCCTTTGAGATGCAATCCAGTCTACTTGATTAGTCAAAAAGGAAACCAAATCTCGTAGTTGAATGCCCCCCACCAAGTTATTGGGGTTCCATACTTTGTCATGAAACAACAGGACATCATGCTGATATAACTCACCAAGGAGGTTCTTTTCTTTATGAGTGCACCCTGAGTAAGCTATAAGGGAGGTAAGGAGACTGGCGATCTCAAAATTTGTACTAGTTGTGAGCGCATTTTTCTGAAACATTAGATACTTTTCTTGTAGAAACATGTACTAAGGAGAGGGAGGTCTATGGTTGAGGATTGCCTCCACTATCGTGCCCCGCTGAATCTTTTGGATCTCTAGTTCATGATTTTAAGCTCTAGTTTGTCCACCTTCTTTCTTTCTCCTTCCTCTACTTCCCATCTCATCTGATGAACCTTTACTATCTAGTCCCACTTGTCTTTTATTTCTCCAATAATATTTTAGTGCTCCTTGAGGGGTATCACCTCCTCCTCGTGAATCCAAAAAATGTTTCTATTTGTCCTCTTGTGCCTTTATCAAATTTTAAGGGTTTTTTCCCTATATCCATTTGTCTTACTCTATCATTTCTTTTTTGTTTGATTGATTCTGTAAGCAGTGGCACATGTGGTTTGCATTTCCACATCTTTCTTTCCTTTTCCTCTATATGGGGTTGTTTCATTTTTTTTTTGTCTAATGGATTCCTTGGAAATAAGGAATTTTCTAGCTAAGCTTGACATTCAAATCCTTTAAAGGTTCCCAACCATTTGATTCTTTTCTCATAATTTTGATCATGGTTTTCATTTTCTTGTGTTCCATTCCAAGTATTTTATTTTGTAATGTTAATGATGCATACATCGGTAAAGAATGCAAATTTCTTACTTTTTTTACACTTCCTAGGGGTAGCAGTAATTGTTTCTCTGGGGTTAGCAACACTATTCTCCATAGGAGTGGAAGCAGATGTGTCCATATGAGTGCCATCCTCATCTACAAAATATATCTTAAATAAGGCAACAAGTCCTTCTCCAAGAGTGCTCCTTGCTATTCTTGTGGAGTAGCAATGTCATATGTTCCCAAATTTTCAATCCCTGGGTCACCTTCCCCTGCCAGTTCTTGTGTATCAATAGGGGTTGTATCTTCCTTTCATTCTGTAATTTCTTCTGCCCTTGTTGATTCTTGTGGAGCAAGGAATCTGCCACCTAGGCTAGACATTCCAATCCTTTAAAGGATTCCCCTCTATTTGATTCATTTCTCGTCATTTTGATTATGGTTTTCATTTTCTTGTTTTTCATTCCAAGTAGCTTATTTTTTTGAATGAGTGATGCATACATAGGTAAATAATGCACATTTCTTACCTATTTGACCTCCCTAGGGGTAGCAACAATTATTTTTATAGGGTTAGTAGTACCAGTCTCTATAGGAGTGGAAGTAGATGTGTTCGCAAGAACAACATCCTCATCTCTAGAATGTATCTTAAATGGGGAAGCAAGTCCTTCTGCAAGAGTTCTCCTTGCTGGTTCTTGTGAAGAAACAAGTCATATGTTCCCAATTTTTCAAAACATAGACCGCCTTCCCTTATTGTTTGTTGTGTATGAGTAGGGGTTGTATCTTCCTTTTGCTTTGTAATTTCTTCTGCCCCTACTAGTTCTTGTGGAGCAACAAGGGTTTGATTTGTAGTATGAGTGTACTTGGTTCTTATTTTATTTGGAACATAGGTGTGGTATTTTCTAAGTCAACACTCTCACCCTTTTGGTAGCTGACTTACTGTTGGTTATTTCTACATCAAGGATGCTTTCTTCTTTTGGATTTGCAATGCTCAACCCCTCTCCATTGTTAGGTATTGGTGGATATTTTTTTGGCTAGGGGAGTCACTGTAATATAACCTTTTGCTATAGTTCCAATTTCACCACTTCTAGGTGTAGTTACAACAACTATAAGTTCATGTGGCTGAGTTGCAACTGCTATAACTGTAACCACTGTCTACACAACTTCTCCCCGTGTTATTTCCTTCTTTTCTCAAGGATCGTTCCACAAGTGACTTGATAAGAACATGACATGAAATGGAATTTCACAATCTATTTGACTTCTATGCATGGGTTTCCATGTTCTGTAAGGTTCTAAGCAAGAAGTACAACATATTAACAATTGGGTCATGCATGAGGTGGTCGAGAGGGTGCATATGTTCCAAAATTCCCTTTTCATGTGATATAAATTTGTATGATCAAGGCCACATTTTCCAATGGGAGTGACAATGCATGATAGCCAAATCCTATTCCTTTCTTCAATAAAGTCTCTCTAATTTGCAAGAAATGTTGGAGGATTTCAAGCCTAGATATTTGCTTGCAATACGATTGTTCCCATTCTTATGGAAGTCCTATTACTTCTGAAAAGATTTCCTCTGTCACCTCCACAACTGTTCCAACAACCATAGACTTGTTGATCCTGAAATTAAGGGAAAATGCAATATTACATCATTTTTGTAGCTCTTCATCCTCTACATATAATCTATCCATCTTTCTTTCTGAAAAATAACTTGAACATGGTCAAAATCCTACAAAATTACTATTTTAGTTGGTTCACGATGGATAAGTGACCGTTCCATGGTACTTGTAACTCCTTCTTCAATTGTTGTTGTTACAAAAAGAAAATTGGAACTTTGATAATTTTTTAGGGGTTATTTTCTAAATTTGACATGAGGTGAGAATATGATGCAAGGAATTTTGGCTTGAGTGGTTTTCATATTTGGGAGTATGATGCAAGGGAATGACAATAGTAGTAATAATAAACATGTACTCTTGCCACTTAAAACATATTCATTATTCAAAAAGTTAGGAAATCCACTTTTCATACCTTACCTTGGTGTCTTCACCCTCATACAAATGGTGAATTGGCAACTTGTGCCACAAATCATGCATTTTTGTCAAAGTTGCAACAAAAATCCTGAAGTTTCAACCATAGTACGAGTTGAAGCAATGGAAGTTGCAACAAAGGAAGCAAGAGCAGTGGTTAGAGGTGTTGCAACAAGAAGAAGTACAACAACTGAAGTTCTAGCAATGGGAGTTGTGATAAGAGGAATTGTAGAAACATGAATTACAACAACCAAAGTTGCAGTGAGAGGAGTTGCAGCAATATGAACTATGGCAATTATTGATCGACAATGATGCAGGAGCATCTTGCTCAGACTATTATTGTTCATTTGGTTGATTTAGGGGGTGATGTTTTTATGTATTTTAGGAATCTTGTATAGATTGAGTGAGAAATCTATGTGTGAGGCTTTCAGTTGTGAAATATTCTCAACTATGTGAGAATATCAGGGATCATTGATATGTGTAGATCTCGTAGAGATCTTAGGGATTACGAGATCCTCGAATAGGAATTGGTTGAGTGAATCGTGGGAAAAATCATGGATTTAGTATAATCCATAATTATGTAATTATTCCTATGAATTGTGAACCTACTTGTTGTGATGGGAGGCCAGAATGCAATGTAAATTAGGAAAAGATTGTTAGGATAGTGTTATAGAGTGTTAGAGAGAGCTAAGTAGTGGAGTGAATAGATCAGAGCATGAGATGTTCTGAATGTATATGCAATTATTGTTATGAATGAAAGGAGTGTTGTGTTCAAAACATGTTTCTGCGTGATTTTTATTATGTGATTTGATTCTTTAATCATAGGCTGAATCCTCTATTAATTACAATGAATCGTTAATAGCCTGGATATGTTTGAAGGTCACAGAAGTAGAGACAGACTAACTTGGCAGAAGTGCTAAGTTTTGGTGGAACAAAGAAACCATGAACAATTCACGAGAAACCTAGAGGAGGAGCGGAGATCGTCGGATCGGCCAAATCGACGGATAATATCGACAGAAGATCTGAATCGTCTGATTGATAAGAAACATATCTAATGGCCATCGCGTGGTAACAAGCGTTGAATTTTAATTCTAAAAATGGACCAGAGAAAATCATTTAAAGGAGTTTACGGTTCTGAAGGATCAGACCATCTGTTTAATGGTGATTGAATGCATATCGCGTGCAAACAAGCGCGGCTATTAATTCCAAAATTGGACGTGATGAGGTTTTATACAATAGGGTTAAAACCTCGTTGAGTTCCGTCCATTCAGACCGTTCGTCAGATGATTGATCGGACGGCAATCATGCTCGAATGTGCGTGTGGTTTAACATTTTTGGTGCACCTGATAGGTTATGAACTAGGGTTTATATCTGTTGAGTTCCGACCATCAACCATTGTTGGTTGATTGGTCGGGTTTTGTGGTAATTCCATTGATTTGAAGGCTTCTGATATATATGTGGGCCCATAACCCACAGGTCCACATGTGGAAAATGTAAAGATGCAGCTTTGTTGCATCAAAGTGGCTTAGCTGTCATCATTTTGGTATTGGGTAGCAAGGAGGATTTGTTACTGCAAATGTTTTGTTGCGGCTCACAAAAAGATCATAAAGGAAATTCCACAGAGGACGTGGGTAGAATTGCGAAGGGATGAAGGAAGTTGGTAAGAGTTTCTGAATGAAAGCAGAATGTGGCAGAACCTTGAATAATTCTAATGGAGGTTGGATAAAGAGGACAATTGTGTTCTTAAAAGTTGTAGATGAGTTGAAGTCTAGACGGAGTAGAGAGAAGTGCTCAAAGAGGTTCTAGAGATAGAGAACCAAGTGCTTGCCAAAATACGAAGTACGGAGGAAAGCTTGGTGAGGTAAGTGGCAGCAGGGAAGACTTGCTGTTGCAGAGGCTTTAGTACAACTCATAGTAAGTGAGTGAGGAGCTCATGAAGACAGAGGAGAAATGACTACTGATAGTCATAATAGAGGTAACAGAGATTCTGAGGAAGACCACAATAGAAGAAAAGTGAAGAAGGAAGATACCAAGGCAAATGGCAAGAGAATGAGTCAAGAAGAGCTTGACAAGGAGATTGCAGAGTTAAAAGAACAACTCAATGTATTAAGGATGCTACTAGAGGAAATCCAAAGACAAGGTTGGGTCTTGAGGAAAAAGGCAGTGAAATGGCCTAAGTTATAGAGAAGGCTACAACAGAGGCAAGTGAATTCGCTGGTGGAAAAAATCAGAGAAGCTGAGTTGAAAATGGAAGTTTCTATTTGTGAAGCAGAACAGGGGGAAGTTTTGGGTGAAGATGAAGAATGGAGATCAGTGAACTATTGGGATAGTTCAAAGCAACATGAGGAAATGTGGACAAAGGTAGCAGAAGAGGCTATAAAACCTTGTATTTTTTAATCTAATAGTTTTGGTGTGTTTGCAGGTTCTACAGAGGATTTGCAGTTTTATGAAGTTGTCATAAAAATTGATTAATGTTGCCAGAGTTCAGAGGAGAAATTAGATCAACATACTGATGTGCTGACAAAGGATGAAGAGTACTTCTCCAAAGATAAGTATTCTAGAATAGAGTATGATGGAGAATGCCTCTTGAATGAGGAAAATATTGAATTGTTGCAGCAGAAGAAAATTATTGATGAATTGATATTTGGAGTTGTTACAAAACAAGGACAATTTCTTGTGGAAGAAGAAGATGGAGTTCAGCCTGAAGAGCTGATATGTGAAACATTAGTTGAGGTTGTTGAGTCTTACATTTTTCAAATTGACAATTGTTGTATGAATACAGGGATTATAAGTGTTGAAGGAGGACAGTTCTCAAATATTGTTACATAGCATGGAGTTGATGAAGTATTGGTTTTTGAAAACGTAAGGGGAGAACATGAAATTATTTCTGTGAAGATGAATTAGACAGAATTGTCTATGGAAGACAATCTGATTGAATCATTGAGCAATAGTGATCATGAAAAGGATGAAGCTGGAAATGAAGAGCATTGTGATAAAACACTTGCTAAATGTAAAGAGGAAATTGAATTGCTAGAGAAGTTGCTAGGAGGAAATGGAAATAGAAAAGAAATGGTTACAGCAGTACTTGACAGTAGCAGAGAGTCTCTAAAAGACATGGAGTCAAAAGAGTGTTTTAATTCAAAAACCAATAGTTTATTTGCAGGAACAGTGAATAGAATGAATGAGTGTCATGTTGTGATCGAAGAAATTGAACAAAGATTATTTGGAGATGAGATTGAAGTTCATAAGCAATAAGAGGGTAAGGATGTAAGGGTGGCAGTAAGGATCCAACAACTCCAAAGTGAAGGTAATCAACAAAAGATTAAAGGCAAACTTAAAGAAGAGACTATGTTAGCTGAAAACATAGTAAAGGATCATCATTCCGTCATGATTATAGGCACAGTGGAGATAACCAGGGAAGTTGTTGAGGTAGTCACTAAAGAAGAAGGACTAAACTCTCATCAAAGGATCAGTGAATGGGAGAAATAATTGGAACTACTGGAGAAATGGCTAAAAGCACCAATAGGGAAGAAAGAACCTGATGAAGATTGCAAAGGATATGTAAGAGAGGAAGAGAATAAAATCCAGCAAAGGAATGAGTTGGACATAGAAATTGAAATGATGATGGAATTGATGAGAAAAGTGTCTCAAAGGGAGAAGAAAACATCAAGCAAGCAAAGTAGCAACAAGAAAAAGACAGCAGCAGACTCTGAGAGCATAGATAGTGGGGCAATGCAACATAAAGTGTGGAGACCTAGAGAATAACAACAAACAACAACAACAACAAAAAACAAAGACAGACTATAGAACAAAGTATGGGATCTAGGAGGACAAAGATCGGAAGCACATGATCAGGAGATCATGATTATTTTAACCTTGGGAGTCTGATGTAGGAGCATCCAACTCAACAATTTCATTCTATTCTAGTTAACTTAGGGGGTCTTGTGTTTTCAAGGAAGTTGGATTCCAGCTCAGCTAATGACCATTGTTATGATCAATAAGTCTTTTGTGAACCTGAAGGAAATTGGGATGATTGTTTTTCATTCCATGAAGTTGAATTTGCAGCTCAATTAGAGAAGCAAACAATAGCTAAAGAGACAGAAGCCAAAGAATTTGAGGCCAGAGAAACTGTAACAAAAGGAGGAAAGGACACCATAGAGAACGTCAACTGTGTTGATGTGATTAACAAAGAGGAATTACTCTTAGAGCATGGTGGAGGAAATTGCTTTATAGATATACATAATTTGTTTGACAGTTCGAGTGATGATGATGGTGAACTTTCAGATTTAGTTCTTACTAATCTCAGCACGACAGAGTTACCTGGCAAAGCTATAGGTGCAAACGGTGAACTAGTGCGGGACATTCAAAATTTGGAAACTAGGGAAATGGGTATTCAAGTTTCCACATGTAGTTCACAAGTTTGTATTTCTAGAAATAAAGATGGTGTGGTATGGAAAATCGAGAGTTACATCCAATAGTGTTTTGAAATTACTATTCCTGAAATTCTGTGCAAAATTATTGAATGGAGTTGATACTTTGAAGGACCATCAACAAAACAAAGTTTGAAATCTTGGAGGTAGCAAGTCATTCAGACTTGTAGCTGTCACATTACTACAGAAAAGTGAGAGACCTCATAGACAAGAGTTTATGATATTTTTTCTACATCGGGGATATGATGCAGGAGCATCCTGCTTAGAGTATTATTGTTCATTTGGTTGTTTTAGGGGGTTTATGTATTTTAGGAATTTTGTATAGATTGAGTGAGAAATCTATGTGTGAGACTTTCAGTTGTGAAATATTCTCAACTATGTGAGAATATCAAGGATCATTGATATGTGTAGATCTCGTAGAGATCTTAGGGATTACGATATCCTCGAATAGGAATTAGTTGAGTGAATTGTGGGAAAAATCATGGATTTAGTATAATCCATAATTATGTAATTACTCCTATAAATTGTGAACATGCGTGTTGTGATGGGAGGCCAGAATGCAATGTAAATTAGGCAAAGATTGTTAGAGGATAGTGTTACAGTGTTAGAGAGAGCTAATTAGTGGAGTGAATAGATCAGAGCACGAGATGTTCTGAATGTATATGTAATTACTGTTATGAATGAAAGGAGTGTTGTGTTCAAAACATGTTTCTGTGTGATTTTTATTATATGATTTGACTCTTTAATTGTAGGCTAAATCCTCTGTTAACTACAGTGAATCGTTAATTGCCTAGATATGTTTCAAGGTCACAGAACTAGAGACAAACTAAACTTGGTGGAAGTGCTAAGTTTTGGCAAAACGAAGAAACCCTCACCAATTCACGAGAAACCCAAAGGAAGAGTGGAGATCGTCAAATCAGCCAAATCAACAGAAGATCTGAATCGTCTAATCGACAGGAAACAAATCTAACGGTCATCGCGTGGTAACAAGCATTGAAGTTTAATTCTAAAAATGGACCTGAGAAAATCATTTAAATGAGTTTAAGGCTCTGAAGGATCAGACTGTCCATTTAATGGCGATTGGATGCATATCGCGTGCAAACAAGCGCGACCGTTAATTCCAAAATCGAACGCAATGAGGTTTTATACAACGGGGTTAAAACCTCATTGAGTTCCGACCATTCAAATCGTTCATCGGTTGATTGATCGAACAGTGATCACGCTCGAATGTGCGCGTGGTTTAACATTTTTGGCGGACTCGATAGGTTATGAACTGGAGTTTATTTCTGTTGAGTTCTTGCCATCAGCCATTGTTGATCCAGGTGGATATTGGTGGCCACCTGCCAAGTCCACCTGGACCCCCACCATTGTCTTTCTCAGCATTTTCAGTTTCCTTAATTGTAGCACAACTTACTATTTTTAGCAGTTTTTCGGGTCCCAAACTTCCGGAGCCGTTTTGAGGCCCTAAACGACGTTTTTTGGGAATCCAGGGGCAACACGGGTCCATGGAACATGGACCGGTTGTTGCCGTTCCAACAAGGATAGTGCTCGAATAGATCTTTCTAATGAGCTATTGTATGCGTCAAACGGAGATCATATGCTAAAGTTACGACCCCGGGAAGTTGATGTACCAACTTACCCCCAAACGGGGCCCACAGTTTGGCGTTTCATCTCCTAGGGTTAGGTTTGGGAATGTTAAGGGTTTTTCATTGTTTCTCAACAATAAATAGGCCTTCGAGCCTCATTGTAAGTCAGTTCAGAGGCATGTAGCCAACACATCTCTTCTCAGAGATAGCTACCATCGCCCTAGCTAGTTTATTTCCATTTCTGATTGTAAGCATATTTCAGTATTTTCCATTAATGAAATGAAGTATTATTTCCGCTGCATATTTGTGTATATGGTTATCTCTGTAATTGGTTGCGTTCCTGTTTAAATCTGGATCAAAAAGAAGAAATTACATCTACCTAGAAACCTTCTCGGCAACGACGCCAAAAATGATGAGCATCAATATTGCAACAAGGATGCTGCAACTCCTAGGGCTACCAACTTTACTTTATCAACCCTGGGGTTTCATACAAACTTGGAGGTGACAATGCTATATACACATCAGATGCAACATTCTACTCATGTCACTTCTCAACTGGGGCACTAGACCACTAGGGTTCCAAACCAGTCTTCTATTGATAGAAGGAGTCTGACTACTGACAATGAATGTAAAGCTAGTTCTAATGTGGGAAATTAAATGCTTTCCTATTTAGGAAATGAAAGTTACTAAATGGTAAATGCTATGAAATTCCATACATCATCTAGCTAGGAAATAACACAAATTACTCGCAGAAAAGAACTATGCTAACCTTGGAAATGGAAAGTTGTTCTATCATTCTAAGAGTCATACATACATGCACTAACTATCTCAGTTTACATTTGC
>APFE030580137.1:201735-229464 GCA_000404065.3 Pinus taeda
GATAGATCTTCCTAACGAGCTATCATACGCATCAAACGGAGATCGTATGCCAAAGTTACGACCCCGGGAAATTGATGTACCAATTTACCCAAAACGGGGCCCACAATTTGGCGTTTCATCTTCTAAGGGTCGGTTTTGGAATGTGAAGGGTTTTCCATTTGTTTCTCAATAATAAATAGGCCTTCGAGCCTCATTGTAACACAAGTTCGGAACAGTTCAGAGACATGTAGCCGCACATCTCTTCTCAGAGATAAGCTGCCATCGTCCTAGCTGGTTTATTTCCAATTCTGGTTGTAAGCATATTTCAGTATTTTCCATTAATAAAATGAAGTGTTATTTCCGCTGCATCTCTTTATTTATGGTTATCGCATCTCTGTATATGGTTATCTCTGTATTTTATTGCGTTCCTGTCTAAATTCGGATCAAAAGCCTAGAAAATCTACCTTCACATGAAAAGTATTTTATGATAATTTTCATCAGTGGAGCATATCTGTCCAGTAGGTGAGAAAAAAGAAAATAGCCCTTTATTTCATTTCGGTACCTTGGTTTTATGAAAGGATCATAATAATGTCTCTCCAACTCATCTTGTTTAACCATTTCTCCCCAACATCTGGGATTCCCATGGCAGTTGATATAATGGTAGTAGATAAAGTAAAAGTGACACCTACTAAAGTGACTTGGTTGTCTTGGAGTTTAGATATGAAGAGTCTAGTCAACATAGGATGGTGTTGGATTGCTTGAATTTGCTCACAGAAATCATAACAACCTAGATATTTGAAGGATGTCACAGCCATAGGAGATGCCAAGAGTTCCCTGAGATATGTTGGCTTAGTATTCTGCCTCCTTTGTGTGCTTTCTTGACCTCTGTTTCTTCTTCCTCATTGTATGGCTTATATTTCTCTTCTTCCATAGTGTTTTAATATCAAACCATAGGTAGGTATAAGGTTGTTGGAATGTGGTTTTTTGGGATTAGGGAATGGGGAAGGGAAATATGAAGGAGATGGGTGAAGGGATGTATCTAATGGAGGAGGATATGGGGTATTAATATGATAGATTTTTGGGATGGGGAAATTGTTTGCAATGTAAGGGTTTGGGAGCCTAGGTAGTTGTAGGACCTAGGACTTAGAGTTTTGGAACAAAGGCTTAGAGAGTATTTGGGATAAAAGGGTTTACAGAAAGGGAATGAAGGTGTAGGGGTGTATGAAAGTGTAGGGGAGTTAAAATTTAGGAATTGAGAGTGCAACGGTAGTTTTTAGGGAGATACTAGGGTTTAGATGTGAAAATAACACCAAATATTCAACAAACTTTCAAAACACCATGAGAATGATTTTAGGAGGAAGAAACATGTAATCTTCAGTTGTTACTTACTTGTGGGAGGTCGAATAAAACTTTGGTGGAGCTGAGGAGGCGATTCTAGCTTTCCTGGACAAACATGTAACACCTGTGGCAAGTGCATAGTGCCTTTGGCAAGCGCGCAGCACCCGTAGCAAGTGAGCAACGCAGGACAAGTGCGCAATGCCTGAAGAGAAGGTGCAATGCCTAAAAAGATGTGCAACACTTGCTCTGTTTTGCTGATTTCACCTAGAATTGTGAAAAATGGTCTCTTGGGGTTTGCTCAAGAAATGATAAGAGGCAAATGGAGTTGAGTTAGATGTTAGGAAGGCCTTTATACTTAAGTGAATTTTATCTTTAGCTTTAAAACCCACTTTGTAATGTTTGACTTCTCTTTTTTGAAATGCTTGCTAATTTCCCTTTACACTAATTTTCTTCTTTTCAGTTTGATGATGCATGGAGTTTTGGCACTCTTCACATATGAATTTGCTTGGACAAAGTTGGCACATAGTTCTTTGAGTTGAAAGCTTAGAAATAGTAACTTATTACATATAATGAACATAAAATTACATAAATTAGAAAAAATATTACATCTCTGTTTTTTAGAATAAAATTACAATTTGAAATAGAACTGATACTTGGAAAGAAAATTAGAATTTGGGCAAGCATAGTTACATGTTTGCCAATCCTCTTTAAATACAAAAAAAGGATATTATTTTTCTCACTCTCATACTTTTTGCTAGCTTTATGCAGTGAAATGGAGTATTATTGGACCTTGAAAGAATGAAACCTAGTGACCTAATGGGACCTTGAATGACCAGACTCCATGTGGACTTCACTCACACAAAACATGATGAAATGAGCTTTTATGATCAATGTATGCTTAGTAAGACACAAGAAGGTGGGCCAACAAATATTGATTTTTGAGGCAGAGTAGGGCTTTTTACATAGGGCTACCATTAGTGAGTAAATTTTTTAATGAGGACCTACGTGGAATAACAAAAATTTCGGAATGGGACCCTAATATGGTATAAAAGAGGATTTTTGATCATTGATGGCAGTATGCAAATATTGACTCTAAAATCGGTCTTATTTGGGGATGGCAGCTCTTTGGAGGTGTCAAGAACACCATAGACCAAGCGCCTAACCATGTGGGCTAATACGGTCAAAAACTTAAATTGAAATGCATGACTGAATTCTGACAACTCAAATAACACAAATTGACTCAAAACTGACTTACTTAACTGATGACTAAACATTGAAAATGACAGAAAATCAGTGAATCTCCATGGCCTTCACTTTTGGCTCTGAACTCCAACGATTCTCTACTTCACACTTGCAGAAAGTCAAATTGTTATGTACAATGAAACCGAGACATTTCATGAAGCATATTTCAGAAAAGGTAGTGCTTAAGGAGCCTACCATTGACTGGTCCTCCTAAGCATGGTTCTCCATTAATCTCATCCAACAAGAAAGAATTTTTCCCTCAGAAAGCTGGAATCTAACAAAGGCCTTTCCACAGATTTTCAATTTTACCATGCTTACTCTTGTCTTCATTTTTGGCATCCTAACGAAGCACCACATCTCCAATTTTGAAATCATCCTCCTTTGTTTTCTGGTCATATATTTTCTTTATCCTCTCATGGAACTTAGAGGTGTTCTAAAATACCTCATCCCGTGTCTGTTGTAGGTGAATCACTTGATTGATCTGACATTATATATAATTCTCTTCACTTCTTGCTTCATGTAACAATTTCATGATCGGGACTACTAATGATGAAGGAAAAACAATATCTATCACACAATTTGAAAAGGAGAAATTCTAAGAGATTTCTTACCACTCACCAGATCTTCCCACAATGCATTGATCAACCTTTTGTGCCAATTCTTTTTGTTGGCCTCCAACATTTTCTTGATGATGTTGATTAAGGATTTATTGGAGGACTCCGCCAAACCATTTCCTTGCGGATAGTATGATGTAGAATGTCCCAAATTAATGTTATATTTGTCACAAAACTCATTCATCTCTATAGACTTTAATGTTGCCGCGTTGTCTGTGATGATCTTATTAGGACAACCAAAACAGGACAACATATTAGTTTCTAAAAACTGGATGATAACTGAATCTGTTGCTTGCCTGGTTGGAATTAATTTGATCCACTTAGTAAAGTAGTCTGCAGCTGTTAATATCCAGTTGTGTTATGCAGATGATGATGGGTTAATCTCGCCTATGAAATCTAGGCCCCACTGCTGAAAAGGTGCATGAACTAATATAGGTTGTAGAGGCAAAGGAAGAAGTTTTCTTTTACCTTGGAAAACTTGGCACTCGCAACAACTCATCATTGCCTTGTAGATATCTGTGAAAAGTGTAGGCCAATAGTAACCCACTCTCAATACTTTGTTGGTCATGGTCTTCCAATACAAGTGGCCCCCCACAATCTCCTTCGTGGAAGTCATTTATTACTTCTTTAGACTCATCTTCAGTCAAAGAGTTCAGCAACACACCTCCATGATCCTTCTAATAAAGTGTGTTGTCCATAATACAATATTTAGAAGCCTTCAACTTCAATAACATGCTCTTAGCCTTAGACGTGCCTGGAGGGGGATTTAGATGTTGCAAAACATAAATAATATCAAAATATCATGGAGATGATAGAAAGATATCATATACCTGAATGAGATCTACTTCTCCTTGACTGTCGGACAATGATGCTACAAGGTTGATATCTAGAGCGTGGAGAATTGACTCAGCCATGAGTTTGGCTAAGCCTTGACACTTGATAAGCTTGGTGGGCTTGATCTCAAGATCATATTCTAATAATGTTGCTATCCATCTACCTCTTCTACCTTCTAGGTCATTCTGCATAAGAACTTCTTTTACTATTGCATTAGGCACATAAGTGAGAGTATGTGAATGTAAAATGTAAACTCTGAAATCTTTCACCACCTTTACCAAAGCCAAAGCCTGTTTCTCTATGATGTTGTACTTAAGGGCTGCATCCCTGATATTACAACTGAAAAATGCTATTGCCAATTCGGTTTTATTCTTTTTCTGCATCAATACTGCTGTTATGCTATGCTCAGAAGCAAAAGATAATATTATGAAATCAAGGGAGTAATTGGGACTGATTAAAACAGGGGCATTGGTCAAGGGAATTTTTACTGCATGAAAGGACATGCGGGCTTCTTTGGACCACTTTACATCATTATCTTTTTTCAACATATTTGTCATCTCTCTAAGATGTTCAGCCAAATTAGGAATAAATCTGCGTAAGAAATTCATCTTACAATTGAATGCTTGGATTTCTTTCTTGCTGCGTGGGAAATCAATTTGTTGAATGGCTTCTACCCGTGAAGGGTCTATCCAGATGCCGTCTTTTGAGATGATGTGGCCGAGGAGTTTGCCTTCCTCCATAGAAAACAAACTTTTCTTTGGATTGAGAGAGATCCTGAAATTTCTACATCTCTAGAAAATAACTCTTAAATGATGCAAAAGCTCATCGTCTGAATGTGAAAATATTGTTACATCATCTAAATATACAACCAAGAAAACATCTTTTGCATTGGCAAAGGCTATGTCCATGGCACGCTGAAAAGTGGCCCCTACATTTTTTAGACCGAATGGCATTTTTTCATCTTTGAATGTACCCCAAGGTGTGGTAAATGTTGTCTTGTCTTGATCATCCTCGGGCACTAAAATCTTATTGTAACAAGAATAGCCATCCAGTAGTGACATCTGGGAAGCGCCAACAACTCTTTGAAGGATATGGTCCATTTTTGGAAGCGGATAATTATCTTTCAGAGATACTTTGTTTAATTTTATGAAGTCCACGTAGAGCCTAATTTCTCTGGTCTTCTTTCTCGTCGGGACTATATTTGATATCCAATCAGAAAATCTGATAGGAACAATGATGCCCACCTTGAAAACGATGTTAATTTCTTTCTCTATGGATGGAGACAACCTTGGGTTAATCCTTCTTAGCTTTTGTCTAAAGGGATTTTGATTTGGTTTAATTGGGATGGTATGCTGAATTATTTTCTTGTCATACTCTTTTATGTCTGCATAATCCCACACAAAAATATCAGAAAATTCAGACAATAAATGAATATATTTTTCCTTTACCTCAGGAGATAATTATTTGGATAGCTTGATCATTTTCGGTTTGTCTATTGTTCAGATGTTCACGTCTTCGACACCTTCCTCCATAAGAACCAATGTGGGCTTCCTTGCTACATTATCTTGATCAAACAAGTCTTCCAAAGGTAAAAGGCCTTTCGAAATATTATTGTCCTTCAGCTGTAGTATATCAACTTGGGTTGCCTTGATGACTTGATCATCCTTGTCGTAAACTTCATCCATGGAACAATTCTCAAACTCTCCTTCACTTTGGAGAAAGTTATTTACCTGCTTGTCATCCTAGAATACTTGCCAATATCACAAGTTGTCAGGAACAAAGGGCCTATGCTTTACATGAATCTCAAATTTCTTATTTGAAAAACTGGGGATTTTGAAATTGTTTGCAGTTGTAGCCAAAGAATCTGCCATAAGATTTTGACTCCTTGGTACAACTGACAAAGTATATTTCGGAAACATCCTCAAAATATCTAAAACAACATTTCTATATTGTCTCATCTGCAGATGGTGAGCTTGATATTCACCTTTAACTTGCTTGATCACAAGTTTTGAATAACCATACACATCAATTCTTCTTGCACCCAATCTTTTCAAGAGCTTTAGACCCATGATCAGCGCTTCACACTCCACCTCATTGTTAGTGCAATCAAAAGCTAACTTGTATGAGCATAATCTAACATTATGAGGGACCTCACCTTGGTGATGATGTGGACTTCGGATTCAAATGCCAATGTTTGCCCTGTCTTTCCCGGGAGAACCATCAAATTCCATGGTCCAAAGACCATGCTCCTCTTCCAAGGGCTGCAAATCAGGTCTTTGCTTTGGGTCAACTTTCTGAACTTTCTCTTCAGGTTGTTCTGAATTTTCCATTACCTTCTTTGATTGTTGTTCTGAGCCTTTCTCTATCTTGTCCTATGGTTGTTCTGATGAACTCGACAGCTTTTCTTTTTCCTGATCTAAAATTGTTAGTACATCTTTTATTTCCACAAGCTGACTATCTACATCATTCATTCCATTATCATTATATAAGATAAATGATTATAAATCTGTATGTACATCATTTATAGGATGATTATTCAGCCTCTCCTTGCTAGTTATCATGAATTTCATTTTGGTTTCTCAGTACAATTTCCTCAATTGCCCGAAGACCGAGATGGTGTCATAGGAGAAGTCTAACTGCAGTGTGCCTCTTAGTTTTTCTCCCCAGGACCTTGACAATAACATACCAAACCGTGGTGGCATATCAGCTACCACCACATCCATTAAGACATTCTTTGTCGGGATTTGGTCGAGGGATACTACCAAATATTTTATTAGACCACGACAACGAACCTTACCAGAATCAGAAGAATACAAGTCATGGTATTCACAAGTTATATCTAGGCACAACTTTTCCATGATGACCTTCGGCAATAAATTATGTGAGGCTTCGGAATCAAGCATGGAGTTATGAAGAATGTATTGGTGGATTCTTAAAATTAGGTAAAATGGAGGAACCTCACTATCTTCTGAATGACCATCTATGTCTGGACCAAATATTAATTCAGGCTGGTCATCTTCAATATTAACCATGTCGGACATAGGGTCAACTTTCAGCATTTTAACTATAGTAGACTTGTAATGGCTAATTTTTACTAGTCTAGTAAGAGGGATTGACACTTTCAACTTTGAAATTCTTGTTTCTAAATTGCATGAGCGAGATTTATCTACCTCTCTTTTCTCAAGCAGATCTTTTGATGTATGATCCTTCTTCTTATTGTTGTGGTCCTTGTTTGGATTGCTTGTAGACGACTGATTTACTTTGTTTTGGTTAGCTAATGCCAACACTTGACCTTTACTTTGATTACCTTGAGGATTTGCCTTCAGTTGGGTATCCTTCTATTGCGATGTCTTTTTCTGAATGGGAGTGATCGAGACATCCCTGTTTCTCAACGAATATTGCTTCTACTGAGAGATGAGTGCATTCAAGTATCCTCTTTGATAATCATATGATTGGGTTTCCAATAATCATTCGCTAGTATGTAGTCTTCATCTTTAGGTTCCTCCATCTTCTCGACATACTTCTCATTTTAAGTCAAGAAAATGGGATGGTAATCTTCCCTAAAGAAGTGGTTTTCTTTGAAAATCGGGTCTATTTCATCCTCTGATTCTCCTTGAGCATAATTTTGCTGCAAGGGTGTTAGAATTTGCTACTAAGATGTTGATGCCTTAGGAGCTTTCTGCTCTCATTGTTTTATGTTGTACTGAGGTTGCTATTGGTTTATGAAATTTGGATTCTTGACTTGTGGCTCCTGCTATCTATCCAAATTTATCATTCGGTCAACGATCCTCTCCATGGTTCTGATTAGAGCATCTAGTTTGAAATTGGTGGAAGAAGAGGATTCTTCTTTGATTATTACTTTCTTCTCTGGTTTCTCATGTTTCAACTGATACTTTTTAATCATCAAGTTTGATTCCATGCTCACTGCATTATTCTGCATTTCTTTCAAAGTGATTGGATCTCTTTCCCTTAGTTGATAAGCCATCTCCAGATCAAAGGCATCCAGATAATGTTGAAGTGCCAGATCAGGTGGAGGCTTCATGTTATCTAGAATGGAATTGTAGATCTGATTCAACATTATAGTAAACTCATGAACCATCTCGTTAGGATTCCTTTTTAATGCATTTTATTTCGCCAAGATCTGTAATGGATTCTTCTTTTCCCGCCACCTGGCTAAGAACAACTCATTTAGCCTCTGAGGAGTATCAATGGAGCGAGCTGCTAAACCACAGAACCTTTTTTCACATCTCCAGAAAAACTTTGTGCCATTAGTCTCATTTTGGCACCATCTTCATTAATTTCCTCTAAATCAATGAAATCAACCATCTTGTTAATATGTTGTTGTGTTGTGATTCCTGGGCTACCATCAACAAGAGGAAGTCTCTGGCCATAAGTCTGAGGCAACGCTACCAACTGACCAGGTAATTGTAAGGGAGCAAATCTCACTATCACTACTGGGGGAGGGCGTATGGGGATTACAATGGGTTGAATTGGCTGGGTTGAAGATGGAGGTGCGGATATGGTTGTATTAGGGGGTTCAAAAGAGGGTGTGGCAGAAGATAAACTTTCAAGCTGATACTGAATATAGGCTTTTTCTGTAGTAATTTCTAATTGATCAGCTAGGCTTTTGGAGTTTCTCAAAATTAGACCAAACCTCATGCTCAAGTTTTGAAGATTGAGATGTAGCAAAAGGTTGATTAAACAAATATTTTGAGGCGGGTAAGTATGAATCAAACTTTGTGGGATCAAACACGATCTCTGTAAGACAAGACTAAGTCTTCGAATGAAATAGGGATAGCTCGAATTTAATATCAAAAGGAATATCCTCAATACTTAGTATCTGATCTAGCAAGGAAGTGGTCCTTTCCAATTTTGTGCTTTCAGTCTCGAAGAAAGGGACTTTAGGTGTTCTTAACAATCTTTTAGGATCATCAACAAGAGAAGGAGGATTCGGGTTAGGGTTTGACCTGGTATATCTTTTTGGAGCTAGAATCTTAACATGGTCAAATACTATGTAAGGTAAAAGATTTCAGAGTTGAGCGGAACAAAGAAAGCTTCAAACTTCACCACCAAGGAATTTCATTCAATAGAAAATTTTAACTAGTAATTATCAAGAACTTACCAATGGAATGAGGTTTGATTGAACTTGTGATTTGTAAAATTCTTCGCTTTTTAAACAAGCTATGAATATCTTCGACTGAATCAGTTGGATCAGGATGTGAAATTTGATCTTATTTGTCTCCTCAAAGCCAACTCTATAATTTTGATACTGCAATTATTGAATCAACCTTTTTGAAACTTAATCTTATCACCCAAAGGACCAAATTCCAACAAAAATTTGTCGTACACCCAAGGAAAATGAATCTTTCATTCCCCGGCAACAGCGACAGTATGTTATCACTCCTCTGGATCTCCAAGGCTAAGGAAGAATCCAACTGAGGTAACCACAGACCGGCCTTTTGACTTGGTAGGTAGCTCCACCAAGCCGAAGAGGGTTGTCTCCAAAGAATCAAAACAAAAAGGATTGGATGGATTAGGGTTTTAGGCTAGGTATAAAATTTAGAGGTTGTTTTGATTTGATTTGGTGGGGTTATGCTGGATGAGGATATTAGGTCAAAGAGGTTAGGTCAGGGCAAATGAGATATGATTGTAGACAATCAAAGGGACAAGGTAGGTAGGAGGCTTAACACTTCAAAGGTGGTTTGATGAGATGGTTTAAGACTGATGAGGATATAGGAAGAGCATAGGAGATGTATTCTTACTAAACTGAAGAAAAATGGACAAATTATGATGACTTTCCCAAAACAAAGCATGATCAAACATGTCTTCTACCTATCAACTTGAAAATTACCATATAATAGACATGAAATGGTTTATTGAGCATACAAAAACATTCATACAAATGATAATAGAGAATAAACAATGCAAAACATCCATATCACATGTATCCCAAAGAAATAACTGCAACTCATATATTAAAACTAGCCAAATTCTGATACAATAGTGTCTCTGATCACTAGTACAACATCCCACTGAGTCCAAGCTTTGAAAAGAGTAAAGAAAGGAAAGATATAGACATCAACACAAACTCCTCCCAACCTCAGGGGTTGAATTCATGAGAAGAGGAGCAGTTCCACCAAAAACTGAACTGATAGCTAGATTGTAGGGTGATCAAAGTGACTCATCCCTAATTACATTGAAATTGATTCATCTGACTTGATGAAGACTATTAACCTAATGTATTTACCCCTAGGTAATAGTAGAAGACCATAATCACATTTACCATATCAATTACATTAGTAAAAAGTTGATTCCCATAGGTGAAAATCAAATCTAGAGAAGAACAATGAAAAATTAGGCAAACTCTCAAGTGCGCCATCTTTTTGTCAAGTGCACCCTCACAGTGTCAAATGTGCAGCGCTTAGCTGAAAAAGAGGGCAAAAACATGATTTTTTGCTAGTTGTTTTCCCTTTTCACCTGCCAATTTTGCAAACCAGGGCTAGAAACATGGTTTTCTTAGATGTAATGGTCCTTCTTCATCCATTGGTGGTTTCCATTTCTCCAAAAAGTGTCCCACAATTCACGTTTGACCATGTCACTGATATTTAAATTACCTAAAAAGCACAAAACAAATATATTTGCTAAAATGTGCCAAGAGGCTTCAAAACTGGTCAAGGAGCTAAGGTTTAGTGTAGCTAGGCTTGGAGTGAAGCCTCTATAAGTATGTCAAGCTTCTCCTTCTCTTTTTGGTGAGTTAGGGCTTCAATTTTTGCCTTTGCAGCCTTGAGTTTTGTCCTTGCATTCCTTTCTCTATTGGCATAGTGTTTTGCCATCTTCTTTTGAATTTCATTTTGCTGATTAGCTTTGACTAGGAGCTTCTCTAAATGTTGATTGACCTTATCAAGCCAATGCTCCTGGTTCTCATTGATCAAGATGGAAAGTTTCTCATTCCATGTGAGCCCATTAGCAAGCTCAACCTCCTTTTGTTTATTTAGTTCTATAGCTCTTTTCATCCCTCTAGTTCTAGGTCTTTTCCTAGGTTCTTGCTCTTCTTAAGGTTCACCATACCTGTCATAAGCCTCTTCTAGATCTCTTTTCATCCCTCTAGTTCTAGGTTTTTTTCTAGGTTCTTGCTCTTCTTCGGGTTCACCATACCTGTCATAGTCCTCATCAAGTAATGCCTTGGCTTTCATTGCTTCCCTCTTAGCCTTGATGAGCTTAATCCCCATGACATCATGTTTGGCTTGAAGCTACTTATTCTCCTGCTCATAATATGAGATAATGTATTTTGACCTCTCTAGGTTGTTTTGGAGCTCCCTCATGAGTGCATCTTTTTATTTGATGACAATGCTTCTGCTCTCACTATCATCATGCTCACCTAGGTCAACCAAGTCAAAATGCTGCTCTATCTCATGGAGGTATTCCTCCTCATGCTGAATCTTTGTCTCTGTCATCTTTTCCTTGCCCTTCTCAACCTACTTTGCTAATGAAGAAGGCAAGGCCCCTCCCACAATCTGTGGGGCAAACACCTGCCTATGGCCTCTTTGATAAGTGCGTGTCAAAGTTCCGAAATTAGCTCCTTTAGGCTTGATGACCTCAACATGTTCAATCTGCTCCTGCTCTCTAATTTCATCTCTGTTAGGTGAATGAATATGCTCATGGAATGGTGATGATGGAGGTGATGGTGAGGGTGAATGATCTATGGGTTGAGATGGAGGAATGGAGGTGGAAGGATGAGATGATGAAGGGATACTTTGAACATTCTGAGTAGATGAATCAATGAATATGGGATTGGCTATGAAGGCACTCCATGCAATGTTGACCTCTTTGAGATGATAAAGGACTATGATATTAATGAGGGAATGATGAAAGAGACTCTTCATTTGATGTTCATACTCTATTTTCTGGACAATATAGGCCATATTATCAATGCTCCGAAAAATATAGTAGGGTATATTGAGCATTTTTACCCTAGTGAAATGCATTAAAAGCTGAATGTGATAGGAATAAAGCCTAGAAAATCTACCTTCACATGAAAAGTATTTCATGATAATTTTCATCATTGGAGCATATTTGTCTTTAGGTGAGAAAAAGGAAAATAGCCCTTTATTTCATTTCGGTACCTTGGTTTTATGAAAGGCTCACAATAATGTCTCTCCAACTCACCTTGTTTAACCATTTCTCCCAACATCTGGGATTCTGTTGGTAGCTGATATAATGGCAGTAGATGAAGTAAAAGTGACACCTTCTAAAGTGACTTGGTTGTCTTGGAGTTTGGATATGAAGAGTCTAGTCAACATAGGATGGTGTTGGACTGCCTGAATTTGCTGACAGAAATCATAACAACCTAGATATTTGAAGGATGTCACAACCATAGGAGATGCCAAGACTTCCCTAAGATCCGTTGGCTCAAATTTGAGTATTATGCCTCCTTTGTGTGTTTTCTTGACCTCTGTTTCTTCTTCCTCACTGTATGGCTTATATTTCTCTTATGCCATAGTGTTTTAATATCAAACCCTAGGGAGGTATATGGCTGTTAGAATGTTATTTTTTAGGAGTAGGGAATGGGTAAGGGAAATATGAAGGAGAAGGGTGAAGGGATGTATGTAATGGAGGAGGATATGGGGTATTAATATGATAGATTTTTTGGATGGGGAAATTGTTTGCAATGTAGGGGGTTTGGGAGCATAGGTAGTTGTAGCACCTAGGACTTAGGGTTATGGTACAAAGGTTTAGAGAGTATATGGGATAAAAGGGTTTAGGGAAAGGGAATGAAAGTTTAGGGGGTGTATGAAAGTGTAGGAGAGTTAAAATTTATGAATTGAGGGTGCAAGGGTAGTTTTTAGGGAGATACTAGGGTTTAGATGTGAAAATAACACCAAATCTTCAACAAACATTCAAAACACAATGAGAATGATTTTAGGAGGAAGAAACATGTAATCTTCAGTTGTTACTTACTTATGGGAGGTCGAATGCAATTTTGGTGGAGCTGAGGAGGCGATTCTAGCTTTCCTGGACAAACGGGCAACGCCTCTAGCAAGCGTGCAGTGCCCGTGGCAAGTGAGCAATGCCAGGAAAGTGCGCAACCCTAAAGAGAACGTGCAACATTTGCTCTGTTTTGCTGATTTCACCCAAAATTGTGAAAAATGGTCTCTTGGGGTTTGCTCAAGAAATGATAAGAGGCAAATGGAGTTGAGTTAGATGCTAGGAAGGCCTTTATACTTAAGTGAATTTGATCTTTAGCTTTAAAACCCACTTTCTAATGTTTCACTTCTCCTTTTTGAAATGCTTGCTAATTTCCCTTTACACTCTGATTTTCTTCTTTGCAGGTGGATGATTCATGTAGTTTTGACACTCTTGACATTTGAATTTGCTTGGACGAAGTTGGCACATAGTTCTTTGAGTTGATAGCTTTGGAATAGTAACTTATTACATATAATGAACATAGGATTACATAAATTAAAAAAAATATTACATCTCTGTTTTTTAGAAAAAAATTACAATCTGAAATAGAACTGATACTTGGAAAGGAAATTAGAACTTGGGCAAGCATAGTTACATGTTTGCCAATCCTCTTTAAATACAAAAAAGGATATTATTTTTCTCACTCTCATACTTTTTGCTGGCTTTATGCAGTGAAATGGAGTATTATTGGACCTTGAAAGAATGAAACCTAGCAACCTAATGGGACCTTGAATGACCAGACTCCATGTGGACTTGACTCCTTGGAGCTTTTATGCTCAACGTATGCTCAGTAAGACACCAGAAGGTGGGCCAACAAATATTGATTTTTGAGGGAGAGTAGGGATTTTTGCATAGGACTACCATCAGTGAGTAAATTTTTTAATGAGGACCTAGGTGTAATGACAAAAATTTAAGAATGGGACCCTAATATGGTATAAAAGAGGAGTTTTGATCACTGATGGCGATATGCAAATATTGACTCTAATAGATGACATGATGACAAATATGTGCACCGTGTCAAGTTGGTTGAAGTATTTTCATCTTCAAAGTAAGGAAAGGAAGTTGCTAGAAGAAAGTCTAGATGACCACATGAAGGAAGAGGTATGTATATATTTGGTAATAGATAGATAAATTCATGTCATCATAAGGTTGCAGATAGAATGGTTAAAATGCTTTATCTCATGAGCTTGATGAAAGAAGAAGAAACTCTTCCATAAGAATGATGCATGAAGTCATGTAGACAATGTGCCTTGAACTATTCTACATATTGACATGATATTACCTACCTTGTGAAGAATAAGAGGTGGTTGGCAGTTATGGTTCCTATGATGAAGAAACTATGTATAGAAGACCCTAAGGAAGCAATATTCGAAAAAAGGTGAAGGAAGAGTTTGTGAAAGATGTATTTATAGCCACATAAGATAAGATAAATGATCAACATTTTATAACAAGAAGGATTAGTTGTGACATCTTCGTAAAGAAGGTATGAAGACCCTGATATGTATGTTGGATAAGGAGAACCTTCGTAATGTATGTATTGGATATGGATTCATACTTTATGTGAAAGGATGTTGATGTTGTAAGAACCATATATCATGACAAAGGGGAATCATAAAGAGGTAATGTTGATTTGATGTTCATTTTTTTTTTTTGAAAGAAAGCATCTGGTTGGATTGTAATAGGGCTACTGAAAGAGGGTTGTATAAGTTCACCTACAACTAAGATTGGATGCAAGGTTGTGATAGAATCATGACTTGGAAGAGGTAGAAGTATGGAGGATAACCATATGATGATTAAGAAGGCCACTTCTCGATGAAGAGAAGGATGACATGACTTTTGGTTCAACACTATGTTTTTTTGAAGGGGAGTGATGGAGAAGATGGTTGATGCCCTACGAAGAAGTTCTAGAAGAATATGGATCCATGATTAAGAAGTTGAAGTTCATCCATGACATGATGATGCAGTAGAGAGAATATCTACAAGTAGCTGATAGTACCATGATCTCCATCGAAGAGAAGATAATTGTTGTTGGTAACAAGTCCCGAGTTAAGATGGAGCTTGGGCAAGTCCCCAGTCAAGAGGGAGCTTGGGTATGTTCCTTTTATAGGAATGATTATATCCTCCCTAGTTGAGAGGGAGAGATGTACACATCATTCTTTTATTATTTATGGAGAAATAATGGAGGATTGGGTAAGCATCTGAGACTGATACTGATACTCTTTGAGGATGGGGTAGGGCAACCAATAGGTAAGAGTAGTCGAAGAGGAAATTCCATGAGGATATGTAAATCTAATATGGGAATGGTCCTAGGACGTACCTTGTGAACATCTAGATGGGGTATGTGCCTCGAGAGACAATGATGAAGGTGTTTATAAATCATTTATCTCCCCAACATTGTGCTCTAATATTATGGAGAGATAAAGTTGTTAGTCAAGGCCTTGCCATATGACAATGTTGGCTAATACGATGAGATGGACTGATATAAGCTAAGAAGATAGCTTTTGATATGGCTTACTAATCTGACTCTTCTTATGAGAATTATTCAATAGGAGAATGTCCATGTACCTTGTATGTATACCTTCTAGTTAAGAGGGAGTGTTGAAATATGTAACTAGATTTAGTCTCCATAATGTATCATAAAATCATGATTTTATGTCTTTGATGTAAAAAGAAAAATAAAATTTATTATTGTTATTTCTAAGCATGGGTTTCATGCTCAAGGTCATTTTATTTATAGGTCAAATCACCCATTGAGTGCTTATAAGGCTTTGTCATAAAGTCTAGGAGTCAAAGAATTATTGTAATGCGGAAAAGACCCTATTGGGCATCATGTGTCAAGTCAAAGGAATTTATGTAAGTCAATTTGTGTCATGAAGACCCTCCAAAATCAAGTCGGCCTAAGCAGTCATCAAGTCGGCCTAAGAAGTCATCAATTCGGCCTAGCAGTCAACAAGTTGGCCTATAAGAGATGTCAATTCATCCTAATTAGGTATCCTAGGAAGCCTATCTATAAGAGGCACTAGACCTCATTTGGGTGAAATCCATTAACCAAGAAAAAGTTTGATCAAGGGTAAGAATAAGACCTAAAAGTAGAACATAGAAGAGGATAGATAAAGAAAGAGAAAGCAAAGTTCAGAGGACTGTTTTTTCTATATATCCTCACACGTGAAAAAGTTCTAAGGGCATCACTTATTGTAGAAAATTATGGTCATTAAAGGAGTCGAAATAAGGTGACAAGAAGATCAGTTTGCAAGTAGAGTTACCAAGGGAAGAGCATCAAGGCAAGCGAAGGAGAAAATGAACATAATTCTTCCCTAAACCACTCATATGTGCAAAATTACAGAGATTGTAGGAGGGATGAAAAGTGCAGACCTGAAGCACAAGCTGAAAATCTAATGTGAGGTTGAAATCTAAAGAGTTGAAGCTATTTTTACTTGGGTTTACTTTGTGAAGGTGTTGAAGCCCCAAAAATCGGGTCTACAACAAGGGGGATACCCACCTGGTCCGGACCTTGAAAGTAGCTCCTTTTCCGTTTGGGATAGTGGGTGCGACTGGTGATAATGGGACCAGTTTACCAATTTGTTTGTGATGATGCTAAGGGATGATGTTTTCCTTTCTAAAAAGTTTCTAAATGAAATGCTTTTAATCTAAATCTAATCTAACACATGCAATTTTATTCTAATGAACGGAAACATCTAATTCTAAATTATCCCGGGATTAACTCTTCACTTATGCGATCTAAGATAGTTTCCAACAAAAATCGGTAATAAAGATTATTCAATTGCTATGAGAAAAGAATCCATTAAAAGTAACTTGTTTTGTATAATAAATTAGCCAAAACAATTATGATAAGCATATCACATCATAAGTTATTCATATAATCAGCGTAAAAATAATAGTTACCACCGTACAAAAGTGCCAAATGATAACTGAACATTCAGGCTTTCATATATAAACAACTGAAAATAACATATCACTTGACGCATAAGCAGAAATCATTAAGAGATAAAAGTACCATTGATAATAAGTCCTACTCATGAGCTTCAACAATATAGATTTATCTTCTCATAATTCAATATCTACTAAGAGTACAGAAGTGCATTTCAGTAGTAGACATTAAACACAAATATAAATAAATCTCGTTCCATTCATTTATCAAAACCTCCTCAGAGGGTGCAGAAGTGCTTGTTCTGAAGAACTGTTTTTGATAAATTTCTGGACCCCTCTCTAAATGCATGAGAGGAGTTTAAATACTGCTAACTAAAGACTAAAAATAATTATTACAAAAAATTATAGGAGGAGGTTTAAATGACCATCCTCATTTAAAGCAAAAATAAAATGAAATCAAAACTGAAACTGTATCTAAAAATCAACTATGCATCTGTTCTCTTAAATCGCAAGCATCCAGCATCGGCTTCAAAAGTGTTGGTTGGCCAACCTCCAATTTTAATTGTCCTGCGAAAATGGAATCAGCAAGCGCTAGTGCTATTTTCTTGGTGGAATTTGTAAGGTACTTTAGAGTCATACACTGACTATGTCGTTTCACCAAATATTACCGGTAAGTGTCCCAATTTAACTTAGTTAACTTTTTGATTGACTCTGCCTTTTCTTTAGCTTTCTGTCTCCAACTTGTTTACAGTTGCTGCATTTTTGGGAGAAATCCTAGAGCGGTTTCCGATATCAGGTTGGCTCTGTGTAGATTTTCATTGACATAATCAATGACATTGGTTGTTGCTATCACTACTTCTTCCGTTGCCTTTTATGCCTTCTTGATCTGTGCATCCCATTTATTAAGCATTATTTCTTTGTGGGATTCGTTGATCTTGGGCAACCCTGCTTTCTTGCCTTCCTTTGATTCCTGCCAATCCAAATAGTCGGAAACTTTCTTATCGATTAAATCATAATCAAGTCGCAAATCTACGACTTGACTTGTGATTTTGTCACTCATTTCGCAATGAGAGTTCCATTGCGATATTCGCTGGAAAAGTGTTTCCTGCTATTGCAAGAGTTGATCATTCAGGGCAAGGGCTTTTGTGACAAATTCTAATGCTTTAGGGTCATCTTTGTGCCTTTCTAATGTGGCCTGTAATTGTTGTTATTTTTCGGCCATACTACTTTGATAACCCAATTGCATTTGCTGAAAGTCTTGTTGTAACTTTTCCAATTTTTCTTCTGCTTCCTGGCTAGCGTTGGCTTGCTATAACTGTTGCTGCAAAAATAGGATTTTATCCTCTTTATCTTTAACCAATAGCTAAACTTTGGATGCTTTGTCAATAGTAGCAGAAGCATAAGCTCCTATGATTTGGGACAATCTAGTTAGATTCTCTGTTAGATCAGTGGTAGGGTCTTGCCAAAGGACATCCAGCTGCTTTGCTTCAAGTGATAGCACACTGTCTAGTTTTCGGTTCTTTTTCTGTCTCCTTACCACTGCTTTGTGCTGTGAACTATAAAACACATCTAGAGGAGGGATTTCCTCTATCTTTAGCATGATTTTAGATGATAGAGCTATGGGAATGTGCTCAGTTTCTGGAGCATTGACAACTGTTTCAATCACCATTTTTGTGATTGTTTGTGTTGGATTCCTTGGTATCTCCACATTTTGTTCCTCGGTGTTGATTAATTCATTAAAGGTTTCCCACTCTTTCTCCAACTCTGTTCTTAATGGCTTTGTCAGCTGGATGAGGGGAGTGGGAACTTCCACTTGTGTTGGCGACAACACTTGCTGCTCAGGATTCTCCTTGGATTGGGTAGTATCCCTGACTGATCCTTCACTCTTCTTGTGATCGCTCTCTGATTGTCTAGACCTTTCTGGCGATTCTCTTTCAAACTTAGATTTGGACTTGTCTGACCTCGAGCTTCCACTTATACTGATGTTGGGAGTGGGTTCCCTTATTGGTTCTAAGCGCAACTTGTCCAAGGGGAGATTTACCAATCTTCGTTCTCTGTAGAGTTTAAACTCTTGGAATTCTGTTGGGCCAAACTGGATTTGGGCCATGTGTAAGATGTCTCTGAGTGTGCTCTTCTGCTGGAAGATGTAATCGAAGAGATCACCTTCCTTAGTGAACACCTTTATTTTAATAGCCGTAGTAAAATTCTTTATCACATCAAAGGGATCAAACTGTCTCCCTGGGAACTTAAACAATCATAGACTCAACATGTTGTCTACTTCCCTGAAAGCGTAACCTAGATCAAACAATGAAAAATCCCCATAGGCCATAGGCAATTGCGGCCATATTGCCTTTTTCTTGTCTTTAAGTTCTTTTCTCATTCCTCTAACCCCGCAAGTTTGGTAGGCTATTTCATGGGCCATCAACTTATCAGGAACATACAAGGGAAGTACATGAGGAGAGGCAATGCTTCCGAATACTCTGATATAAGTGAAAATTTCTTCTTTGAACCATGTTCCCATAGGGAGAATATCAATTTCGGCTTCAAGAGAAAATCTTGGGGCATCTTTATTATACAACATCTTGTGAATGGGTAGCATAACTCCATGGCATATTTTATAAAAATATGGGGTGAACTTAGAATCCCACAGTTCCTTATGGTAGAATTGAATGGGTAAGGGATTTTGTACTGTCCATTTCCAACCCATGAGAGGAAATTTAGAAAAAAAACAGATAGCATCCATGACATAAGCAGCTAGAAAGAAAGAAGGATAAATCCTCTGAGAAGGAGTCATTTTAGACCGATAATTCCAAATAGTAGAGGCTAAGTTATCAGACAATATCTGGGCCCAGCCCATTATAGTGGCATTGGTGGCCGCATCCAGTAGGGGTAGCCATTCGGATGAAAACTTATTGATATCAGGTTTTCTGAATAGCCTACATAACATTGCAGCAGCGAAGCAATACGGAGAGGAGAGGGAACCAGTGTTGTACATACCATATTTGTTCTTTTTAACGGCTCTTCCTTTACTGACCAGCTTTTGGTGCATTCCACCAAATCTTCGTTCTCCTTGGCTAATTTCTCCACGAACTGCTTGTTATAGCTAGCCTGCGGCTATGGTAAATGGTACATGCGAATTAAATTTTGTGGGGTAAATGACCCAATAACCTCCTGGTTCCGAGGCTTGAATTTCCTGTTTGTTATATCAACATCGTCTATCACCCATTTGACCATATCTGTATAGGGAAGTATTTTTGGCTTTGTTGCGATACGGTGCAAGAATGAGCATGCAAGCTCTATAAGTGATGCTTTGGATGACCTACATGCATCTTCTGTAACTGTAACTTCCATGACTCTCAGGTTTTCTTCCTCTAGCAATCTATACATGCCTTCCCAAGTAGATATGCCTGCTTCTCTGGTATAGGTGGTGTCTGTGAATAATGGAGTCATCTCTATTTTTTCAGATACTGGAGCTTTTACTTTCTTTCCCTTCACGTTCTATGCACTGCCCTGTGTATTGTTCTATGTATTGCTCCTGTAAGTTCACAAGTAGAGAACTAAGACATAATGAGAAAGATAACGAATGATGGTAAGTAATAAGGTGACGGGAAAGCTCTTAATTTCAAAATCACATCAAATATATCACCCTACTTGAAATAAACTTTCTTCAGATCTAAATCATTTCTCATAAATAACCATCAATAAACCACTAAATTGACATTAATGCCCATAACTCGGTATCGGATGACGAGAAATCTTTCATCGAACAGTGAGCCCTTTTAATTTGTGATAAAGTGATTTGCTTCGCAATATCGCAGATCGCAATATTGCTAATCATTTTTCATTAATAATCATTTGTTTCATTATACAGCAGCAAGATGCGATTTGCGAGATGCTTTATCGCATATCACAAGATCGGGACGTTTTATCTTAGGTGGCGCTACGATATATGGAATTTGCAATATGTGATGAATCTGTGTGGCTTGTGATCTCGCATCACCGCGTTTTCGCAATTCCGATGATTTCTTTATATATGTTGTCCTTCTTTACCCTTTTGCGATGTGATGTTCATCATTAAGAGAATGATTTTATTTGAGACTTTTCATAATACTTAAGATTTTGCGTTTGCGGATGTTTTTCCTAAGCTTATGATAGTGTGTTTTATTCAAAGGGAATTATAAGTGCTAGTTTTTTTATTTTTAGGAGGGTCCCCATTTATTTAGTGTTATTACTAATACTAAATAAAAAGGGGGGTTGTTGCTGGCCAAAACAAAAGGACAAGTTGATCAAAGGAGAGGTTGACTTGACCTTGGAGGGGTCTTTGTCTTGGGTCTTATGTCTTGGAATTCGTCATTGAAGGTTCTATAAGAAGAGAAAAATCCTTGTGGGTTTTACTCTAAAGAGGAGAGGTTTTGGCCGTATCTTGCAACCTATATTTTGTGTCCTCTTATTCTTTTGATCTTCATAGTTTGGTAGTTTTTTGATGATAAGAACACTATAATAATCAAGTAAAAAATAAGCTAACTACAAAGTACATCAATAAGAAAAAGAACATCATAAGCAGTTGTCAAAGAAAGAGAAATCATCCTAATCTAGCTGCCCTTGATTTCTCAATACAATCAATAGTAGTTTTCCATGTTGTTAGATAGGCCCACAAATCCTTGTGAAATCTGTCAACCCAATCTTTGAGATGTAACTAAAGAGTTTTGGTGATGATGGTCTCAAGAAGCTTATTTGTTCCTTCCACTTGTTCATTGGCCTGCAGATGATATGGTGTGGTATGTGATTGATCTTATATTGATCCTTTAATTCTTCAATGAGCCTTGATGTAAATTGGGTTCCTCCATCCATAACTATCTCCTTGAATATACGAAATCTAAAAAATATTCCCTCATGAAGAAAATTTTCTATTGCTTGTTCAATTATAGCTGGAAGTGCCTTAGCCTCCATCCATTTCGTGACATAATCTGTGCATACCAGGATGTAGGAGTTACAGTGAGAAGGAGGGTTGATTGGCTTAATGAAGTCAATAGCCCTTTATCAAAGGGTTCCAATACTAGTTGTGGCTGTAACAACATCTCATCAGATTGCATAGGTTGTCCTATGCGCTGACAGTTGTCATGACATTTTACATCATCCTTGGCATCTTTGAATATGGTGGGCCAATAATACCCTTGATGAAGTACCTTGTACCCTATTATTTTATTAGTAAAGTCCCCCCCATATGGACCATCGTGGAAATACTTGAGAATGTCATAGATTTCATTTTCTCTTACACATCTTTGAATAATAGGATTGCGATCTGTGTAAAAGAGACACCTATCGATCCATGAGAATCTTATGCTTTGTTTCACAATATTTTGACATTCTTTTAGTGAGAGGTGATGTGGAAACCTACCCGCATTCAAGTAGTTAGCGAATCTACAAACCACGAGGAGTTAGTAGAAACGTCATGAAGAGGTGCTCATTAGGAAAGAATATTCTATGGGGGTCTCATTTTCATTATATATAAGTCTAGATAGGAAATCAACCATAACGTTACCTTTTCCTCGTTTGTCTAAAATATTGATATCATATTCTTGTAACAACAACAACCATCCATTGACTCTCCCATTAGTAATTGGTTTGTTCATTAAATACTTAATAACAACATGGTTAGTATGTAATACTATTGGATAGCTTGTAACGTAATGTCGAAAATTATTGATTGCATAGATAACCAGGAGGAACTCCTTTTTGAGTTACTATATAGTTTAGTTATGCTAGTGAGATATTCTTACTGACATATTAAATCATAGATGGGTTTCCTTCTTCAAGTTCTCCTAATATGACTCCCACAATGGTACTTAAGGTATCCGTGGAAATGTGGAATGGGAGGGACCAATTAGGTCCTCTTAAGACCAGAGCCTCAAGAACTTTGGAATTTAACTCCTTGAAAGCATGCTAGCATTTTTATGTCCATACAAACTCATAATGTTTAATTAGTAAAGCTAATAATGGATGAGAAATTTGTGAAAAAATTACAACGAAATGTTAGTAATAACCAACATGTCCAAGGAAACTAGTACCACTTTTTGTGACTGAGGAGTGGGCAAGCTTAATGTTACCTTAATTTTTGTTGGATCCACTTGAATACCTTTTGTTGAGATATAATGACCTAACACAATGCCATCAATTAACATCATTTGACATTTTAAATGACTAAGGGCCACATTGGATTCCTTACACTTTATTAATGTTTTCTCTAAATTAGCTAGTGACTCATCAAACTTGTCACCACAAGTTGTGAAATTGATATATATCTCGACATAGTCATGTATCAAATTAGATAATATACCAATTATAGCTCGTTGAAAGGTGGTAGGGTCATTACACAATCTGAATGGCACAATCATGCAATTCCTCCTTTACTATGTCTCTTAGTGCTAGATTCATCTGACGTTGGGATTGACAATGTATATATATGTGTGTGTGTGTGTGTGTCTATATATATATATATATATATAATGTGTGCACAAGTTTGGATGGATCCCCTTCATGTCTGAGTAATAAAGTGAAGACATCACTATGCTTTTGTAGCATCTTAATCAATCGCTTCTTCTGCTTTTCATCCGATTCTTGGTTGATATTCAAGGTTCACCCAGGGCCAACTTCTATGGTTTCTACAACGAAATCTTGATATTTTTAGCTAAAGGCTCATATTCTACAGGTGAAGTGCTTGTTAATGTAAGAGAAATTTGTGTCTTGGGGTGCAAAATATGATCAAGAGTGTGTGTGTGATTTGAGGAAGAAGAGGAACAATGAAACCATTGATTTCATCATCCTCTGTTTTCTCATGAATAATCAAGTATTCGTTTATAGAGAGGACTTGATGAACTTCTTCCTCTTCATCACTATCCTCCTCTTTAGTCCAAAAAAGTATTTCTAAATCTATATTGGGCTTGGTGGGGGGATAGAGGGTAAAATGTTTCGTAGAGATCCCTTGTGAGATGGTCACGTTGCCTAACCTACAACCAATGTAATCATCAATAGTGGCCAGCCAAGAGATACCCAAAATCAGAAGAGGCTCACCCAAATAGGTTTTTTTGGGTTCCAAAATCATAAAATTTGTAGGGTACTCCCATGAATTCACTGAAACTATTGCATCCTCTAATATCCCTTATGGTTTGATGGTGGATCTACCAACAAGTTACATCACAGTGGGCGTCTGCCTAAGACAAGAGAGTCGTAAGACTTCCATAGTTTCATGTGTCATGAATTAATGGCAGCAACCAAATCGATTAATTTGCTAGGAATAACATTGTTGTTAATAACAACTAGGTCTACAGGGTCAAAGTACTTGGCCACCATGACCCCTCCCATCATTAATTCTAACAATTTTGCCATAATATGGATAGTTTTATGGTCTTTCTTCTTTCTCATGGGTTTCCAAAAACAAAGTTCCCTAACTATTTCATAATAAATGGGTACATCTTTGATGCCTCGAAGTAGTGGTATTTTTACACACATGTTTATAAGTTCCCCTAAGAAATCAAATTTGGGTTGAGTAATAGGCTTCTCTTAACTCCATCTTTCAGGGTAAGGTAGAATATGGGGTTCAAGATGTGGAGGTTCAGGGGTTCCTGTCCTAATTCTCCATTATATTTCATTTAGATATTCAATATAGACCCAAGGTTGGTTTTTGGTTAGGGTTCTCCTGGGTCGTAGATGAATATCAATGGAAATTATGGAGGAGAAATAGTAGGTACGATAGGTGGTTGCAACCTATGCAATTTGAGCTACCTTCCCATTATTTGGGTTAACAGGGATCAATCGTGCAAATAATTAAAGTCCAGGAGGGATATTTATGGATGCTTACAATCGTGGAGGAGGAATGAGCTATGTGGGGGGTTGTATGGTATCTTTAAGGGGTGATCCATAGGTGGGATTACTCCACCATGATTTCCAAAGCAGGTTTGGGGGAGGAGGAGCCCATTATTATATTGGCAGACTCCATGATTATGAAGTCTATTGTGTAACAAGGTTAGTCCAATAAGGATTATTATAAAATTGAGGCTTGGGATGCATGGTTTCTTTGGAGCAGTGAAGTACAATTTCTCTTGCTCTTTTGCTTCTTCATATACAACATTCAGACCAAGAAGATATGGGTAGGCATCATTGTTATGGTCCTTCCTACATATGGTGCAAATCTCACCTGATTTGCATGACATTCTTTGAGTGGATGTCCTTTATTGCATTTTGAACATAAGATATCCAAAGCTACTTTTGCTTCCTCCTCATTCTTTTTAGCCTTTAGTGAATCCAATTGGGAACCCAAGGAACTAAGTAGGTCGGTTTTGAAGGTTTCCAATAAGTTTCCTAGCTCAAATTTGGTGAATTCATTTGTAGCAGCCTTCGTATTTATTTCTAGCATTTCCCAAGGTCATTCACTTGCTTTAGACGATCCTCGAGAATATCTATGGAATATCTCTATAGTGCCATCATAGTCCAGCTGAGAAACATCTCCTCCACGCATAAGGTTGATGAGATCCATGCAATCATATCAAATTCCTCTCAACAACAAAAATAGCCATGTCTTAGGGGCTAAGTTTTCTTGCCTTGATTTGCTAGGTTATAATAAAATCTATTGACATAGTCCTCAATAATATTTTATTCTCGGGCCATTCTGAAGACTTCCTCCCTTATTTCACTGTCTTTGTAATAATCTTGGTATTTTGCCAAGAATTTTTGCTTCATCTACTCCCATGAAATGATGCAACCTTGGTCAAGGCCCATGAACCAATGTAATGTTGCACTTTTTAGTTTAGTAGAAAATAGATTTAGCTTATGAGTGTTAGTTACATAATCATAGCTTTGATAAAAGAAATTGAACTAAGAAATGAAGGTATTAAGATATTCCTTAGATATACCATAAAATTTTGGCAGTGTTGAATTAAAAATATTCTTCATTTTAGCATCTGAGTTTGTTTCTATGATGGGGAATCTGAAGGATTCATATTCTTCTTTGACAATCTAATGTACCATATTTTCTAAAGGAGTATCTTTTTCTTCTGAGGGAACCTTTGGAGATTCAAGAAAGTTGTTGTCTTTAGGAATGTATTGTTCCTCACAAGGACACTATTCACGTTTTGGCGGGTTCTGATATTTGAATAAATTTTTAGGAGGGTATGGTTTGCTCTCAAGAGAATTCTATCCAAAGACTTGGAAAGTAGGATTATTAAAGACTAAATTTTATGTTGTATTAGATATTTGTTCAATTGCAAATTTTTAAGTAGGACCCTATACAATGGAAGAAGAATATCTAGGCTTTTTCTTGGTAAGATATATTATTGTTGGTGTCAAGTAGTTTGGATGACCTTGTTTCTTTCCCTATTTTGAATGTTCTGTAGTGTTAATATGGGGAGTTTTCTTAATAAATCTACCAAATTGGTTTCTACTACTAGGAATCTAACAAGTTATAGTGAAGGTCCGAATAATTAAGTTTTGAAAATAAATTCACACAAAAATTGACACAAAACTGATTATACTATTGACAATTCCCTTCCAACGACACAAAAAATGACGAGATTTTCATTTACTTGTAATGATCTTAGTAATAAATTGATTAGTTGTTCATTTAAATTGTTAATTTGAGATTCATCTGGATCTTGTGAATTGTCATGGACAATATATGCTAGTGCAAATTGTTATGTGTCCTAAAGTTATAGTGATATGAGGGTTTTCGCAGTACAAGATAAAGTTGTTTTTGCAGGTCAATGATTTGATTAAACACACCACACTTTGTGGGAAATAAAACACTCTTGCATAAGAATAAATTGGAGCGAAAGTAAATCATAATTCATGAAAGCAAACGCACTTACAAAAAAGTAAACACACCAACTACTAGAAGTGACCTATTCAAGTATGATGATATTCTTGGTTTGTTGTGACATTTACGCAATGACATGGAGTTGATCTTGAATTGAGAAAATGAATGGTGTTGAAAATAATATAGATTGTTTGGAAGGGAATTGACTTGGGCATGATAACGTTTTTTAGGTGGTTAGGTATGAATGCATCAAAGGTGGTTAGGGTTTGCATCCAGACCGCATCAGTCCAGGAGGCTACGTCCCTACGATGCTTCCAGACTGACACGTGTGCAAACCTTTATTTTGAGTCAACGCACAACCACTTTGGTTTTCACCATTAAGGTCTTTTGTGTTTTTTTTTTCTCGATTGTTTGCCATTTCCTAGTATTCCTATTGCTTGGATTTTTTATTTTTTCCTTGTTTTCACTGAGGTGGCATAGTTGTTCCGACGCCAATGGATTTTGACCTTGTGGACTATGAGTCGAAAAATCAAATGGAGGGGTCTCTGTTTACCATGCCAATTTTTTGTGGAGCTCTGAGCTCGATAAAAGGTTTCAACTTGCTTCCACGATGGTGTTTTCACCCACAACTGGAATCACATTCTGGTTCTGCCATGCATGCTATTGAACACCACAAGGAGTTGGTTTCCTTTACAGGCTTAGTGTTGGGTCCCTATAATACTAGTGATTACCCCATTACTATGGTAGTTGTACCCCTTATTATTATTGTTGTGCCCCTATTGCCCCCATATTGTTATTAATGTGCCCCATAGAATCCCTCTATTGTTATTTTTGTGGCTTTATTATTATTGTTAGGTCGGCTGGTTATATTGTGACTCCTTAGACTCCTATATATAGAAAGGAGGTTTTGTCATTTGAATCATCCAAGAATTGTTCATTTATGTAATGTAAAGGAGGTTTCCCCCTCGAAGAGGCTAAATTCTAAGGCGTTATCTATCTTTTCTATCTTTTCTTGAGCTGGTTTCATAACATTTGGTATCAGAGCTTTGGATTCTAGGGTTT
>APFE030580152.1:1514-13219 GCA_000404065.3 Pinus taeda
TTCAAAATAATTTTTCAAACCAAGCTTAAGCAAAAATTTAAGAAAATCTACACACCTTTTTTCACTTTGTAGGAGCTCGATATTGCCTCTGATGTATCTATGTACTTTCCGATCATCTAGTTCTAAATTTGTGACCTGTATTATCCCTCTGTGTCTTCTTTCCAATACCACAAGTCTGACCCAAATTGGATTCTCCAAGGAAGAGTTATGTGAAATCACCCACAGTGACTTGATTATAGACTAGTTCAGTAGAGCGAACTTGTACGACATGCCACGAGTCACTGTTTCTATCTTTGGATCTGAAAAATGCATATAAGAAACTACAATCCGTCCTCTTTCTGCACCTTCTTACGAAATTTAAATCCTATCCCTAGAGAGAAAGTTATGACGATTTTCCCCAGGTCACCTGTTTGGAATGTAATTATGGAGTCTGCAAAAAGACCAAATTCCTCAGATCATATCTCCGTAATTATAGTGCAAAAAGCTCTGAGATTCAGACCCAAGATTCAGAGCGATTTCTTCTCAAATGGGTTTTTTTTTAGACTTCTGAAACCTCACAGAAAAAAAATTTATAGCAAAAAATCCACGATGACCTGTTTGGAGCAGCAAAACCCTAGAATCCAAAGCTCTGATACCAAATGTTATGAAACCAGCTCAAGAAAATATAGAAAAGATAGATCAACGCCTTAAAATTCAGCCTCTTCGAGGGGGCAACCTCCTTTACATTACATAAATGAACAATTCTTGGATGATTCAAATGACAAAACCTCCTTTCTATATATAGGAGTCTAAGGAGTCGCAATATAATCTAGCTGACCTAACATAATAATATAAAGCCACAAAAATAACAATAGAGGGATTCTATGGGGCACAGTAATAACAATATGGGGGCAATAGGGGCACAAAAATATTAATAAGGGGTATAACTACAATAGTAATGGGGTAGTCACTAGTATTATAGGGACCCAACAGAGAGGGTGCTAAAGAGAGGAAGGGATGCAAGGAGAGATATAAAGGGTGATAAAGAGAGGAAGGGATGTAAGGAGAGATAGAGAGATAGAGAGGTATGGAGAGTGATAGAGAGTTGGAGATAAAGGTGGGGAGAAGGGTCGGGATATAGAGGGGGAAAGAGAGGGGGAGGCTGGAAGACAAAGGGATAGGGAGGGAGAGGGGAGGAGAGAGAGGCTAGAAGAGAGAGGTACCCTAAATCAGGCACCCTAAATCAATTTCAATTTATATAGCTTTCAAATTTCATTTTTGCTACAGCTTTGCATCTTATTTAGATTTTCCCATTCCCATGTCGCTATTGTTCCTCAATTTATGCCTTACGACGTTTCCTTTGCAACATCTGGTGCAAATGATAGTTTAAACTCATACCCATATAATAAAAAATAGGGTAGAGACAACTTGACAACCTAACAAGGCAAAATACTATGATGCTTGAGTTTGAGGAAACTCTAGCACAACAACTTATGAACAACTGCCTTATGTATGGTTATGAGCTCCTCATAGAGGTCCCTCATTGTCTCTCCAAGTGTCGATACTTCACCAAGTATCACTACTCTCATTTCCTCCAAGTAGACTTGTGCGGAGACTGCATTTTGCATTGTTGCGTGGAGTTGTTCTATCTTTTGTCGGGCAACCTGTAAGTTCTGTGCCAATTGATTATTCTTAGCTGTCAAATACTGAGTTTTTGATCTTGCTACACCTCCAAAGGCCAAGTTGGCTTTGGTAATGGGATTCAGATTCTTGCTGGTGTCCGCCACTATCACCCTCTCTCTAGTTAATGCAGGTGATGCATGATCATCAGGAAAATGATTTCTCCATGAGTGTACAATCTTATTTTAGAAATGATAATATGATAGATTATACACATCCATTACTGAATCATCATCAAGAGGAACTATGTCCCCTTCCTCACTCGATGCTAACTGTGCTGTTGGAGGTGGTGGAGGTTGAACGACGACCTATGGTGCACTCGAAATTAGGTCAACATCTTCATTCGACAGCTCCAATTCCAACTCCATATCTGCAACTTCAATAAAGTCTTCAATTTGTTGAGTAAGCTCCCAATCTCGCATATTTTCACCCTCCTCCTTAGCTACTGGTTGGTTTTTTGTCTTTCTCTTCAACGGTGTAGTTTCTTTTTCTATGGCACCTTTCCTTTCTTCTCTTCCTACATTTTCTTCTCTTCTCGTTCTTTCCTCCTTAGCTCCGGTTCTTCCTTCAATTCTTGTTTTGCTTGCTTTAATCTCACTTATGCTTCTTGCAAGCTATGTTTTTCTTTCTTCCTCTGCTCTACTCTTTGTATCCTTTACTTCCTCTTTGCTTTTTCTACTAAAGCTGCTTTGATAAGGATTGGATCTGCTTTCATCTTGTAGCTTTGTTCTTCCCCTAGACTATCAACAACCTTTCTCTTTCCCTTATCCTGTATGAGATTGTTGCTTTTTGTTGGTGTTGCTTCCAGATTTGTTGCCTTCTACAAAGTGGCTTATGAAGTTCCTGCTAAAATGACTGAATCACGGGGTTTTGAGGCACTATAGAAATTCCTCCATGGATTGTCGTTCGGCCAATGAAATGATTCGTTGAGCTGCTAAAAGTAAATTCTCGCATAGTGGTCTTCGAAAATTTTATGGGGATTATACAAATTAAAGTCTCGAGTACCGACTGAAAATTCACTATCTCCTTTCCCTCAGTATCCATGAATTTCATGTTCTTTATCTCGTATAATCAAATTTTCAAAGGAAGAGTGGGACATGGTGCTTTCTTCTTCCCGTACAAAGTTGCTGACATCCTTGTGGCGAGATGATATGACACTTATTGCATGACAAGATTTTTGGTGGCATACCTTAGAAAAACATGCGGTGACTTCTCTCCACCGAACACTCTAAGGAAGATGCCACCTGTTGAGGCAAACCCATATGCAATCTCTATTATTGCCTCCATTGCTCTTTGTGACATGCAAGGCAGTGCTTTTTCAAGGATGAGCTTGTAAAGCGAGACGATGAAATGGTCATTTAGTTGTTCCATTACTCCTCGATGACAACAATCCGAAAGTAGTTTACAATAGATATGCATGGCAATTTCTCATGGTGTCCATGTTTAGTTCATGTCGGGAAACTGATTTTGTGCACAGATTGCATCCAGTAAATATGCATACATATAAAATCTTGCTTACTCACCCTCGGGAGGATTCTAGGCCTGTGTTACATGGTCTCTCAACTTTAGAGCCAACATATATGACCAGTTGAATGAATTCCCCTCGCTCACAACCTAGTTCAATAAGACTGCCCACCCTTCAGGGAAGGTCTTTGTGCTCTGCTAACCATGGATCCTACAAGCTAAGCTAACCAAGAGATGGCAAGCCTTCTTGAGAGACTTTGTCTTGTATAAATGGGTGGGTTTATGTTGAAACTTCGATGGATCTTTCACCCATCCCTAAAAAATATATCTTTTGTTCACATAGCCGTTGGTGGCACAGAAATATGATTCCATGAGCTTCACTGGCTTGGGAAAATGATACATGTGTTGATAATCCTCTACTAGAAAGGTAGAAAGATTATGTCTATTGGCATTGATCAAGATCACGATCTTCTCATCAAAGTGTGAAACAATCTAGTTGATGACATCTGCACATCGGAAAGTTGGATATCTGCATGTAATCCTATGTACTCCTAATTGTTGGATACAGAGATAAACCTACCGGTCCTCTAGATCTACCTCAAGGGTTTTTGTTGAAAGAGTTTCATTAGCTTGCTGCCATGCTAGTGTTGACTTCTTTTCTATAAACAATTGAGTGTCCGCATATACTGACATGTCTAATGGTGTTTGCTCAACTGCTTCCCTAATACTTATTTCAGTGGTCTCTTTTGAAGAAACTCTCTTTGGTGCCATGGTAACAATGAATATTGGAGAGAAGCGCTAAAAAAATATGGTACCCGTGGGAAAAAAAGGACACTCATGGAAAGCAAACATTAGCCTTTTGTAAATCTAACTTCATAGCATGATCAAGCAGCAAAGTGTGCAACTAATAAGAGGGATTGTACAATTTTCATCAACAAGGGAGACTGATTTTGGGAACTACGCTTTGCGCAATCCCAACATCCAAGGGTGTAACCTAAGGCTTGAGACTGTGCAATGCACAGTTCATCCTGTGCAGTGACTGGGAGAGACTGCATATTGTGCAATCTCAGTGGCCAAGGTGATAGTCTGAGCCCTGGAACTGCACAATGTGCAGTTGGGCCATCCTGTAGTGCACACTACGCAGTTCTAGAGGTCAAGCTCTTAACTTGAGCCTTAGGATTATGTAGTGCCCAACTGGGGAAGGAAACAAAAATGACTAAGTATGAACGAATCATTGTGAACCAAGTGCAAAAACTTGAAAAACAGAAGGAAAATTAAGTATGTGAGGAGGGTCGTCTTAACGACGACCTTGGTGCAAAAACAAGAAAATCAATGCGATACTTATTTAAGGCAAATGAAAACTTAGAACAACACTTATACAAGCTAAAATAAGTTCAAATGCCATCAACCATGAAGAGAAATATGAAAAACACCGCTCACATAAGCAAAATGATAAAAAGCGACAGAAAAAGTGGCAAAAGACAAGAGAAACTCACTTGGAAAAGCAATGACGGTTGTACCAAAGGTTTCTTGATCTCCTCGGAAATGCTGGAGATTAAAGATTAAATGTGCAAATGAGCTCTAGAGGCATCAATTAAATAGATTTGAGTGAATTGGTTTATTATGTGCATGCCTAAAATCAAGGAAAAAGTGACACTTGATGGAAGTTTCTAAAAATAGTGAGTGTGCCTCCTTTGGCATACTAATAATGGGTCCCTATTTTTTAGGGATGATTTTTTCTTTTAGTCATTTATATTTTTTTATTTTCCTGGAAAACTTGTCATGCACACTGCCAGTAAAGACTGCTCAATTCTGGAGAATTGGGCAACTTTCTCGCTCAGTGCACTGCGCAGTTTCTGAGCGCAGTAAGGGGTTGCACAATTTTTGGGCTTAGTGTTGGGATGCCTTCCATGACTATGAAGTTTCCGAGTTCAAGGTTGACTTCCAATCTGAACTGTGTAGTTCCAATCATCAAGGCTGCTTGCCCTCAAGGATTGCATAGTTTCTGGAGACAAGTCCAAAAGTGATGTAAGACTAGGTAGGGAGATTAGCTTGTGATTTAGAAAGATTAGTTGAGTGTGGAAACAAGAAAACACAAACCCAAATGAAAAGGATAATTCTTAATGGAACCAGTAATACCTGAATCAATGCAATATAAGCCCGTGTGGATAGGAAGGAAGGCTCCAAAATCAAAGCATATGCAAAATTTTGGAGGGTGGTTGTAGCCACTACAACACTTGGTGACACGCTGGTAGAAATCCAACTCTTTGTATGGATCTTGTCTCGTGCAAAACAAGTCTAACAATTCTAGAAGTATTGTTCATTTCATTGATTACCACAACTTCTTCTCTTAGTTTGAGTTAAAGACGTAGGTCCTACCATTCTCTTCATCGATGGCGCACTAACCAAGCCAAGTCAAACTGAGTTGTTTCGATTGGGGACGAGGAGTATATAAATGCACAAGTCAAATAAATTGACAGAGTCTTAGTTTTCATCTCTATTGTTGCTCCACTACTAGCAGGCATGGATAGTACCCCGACGGAGTCACTTCAAGAACACAAACATTGCTCCAGTGCCAGCGAGCCTAGAGAGTACCCCGATAGAGTTGCTTGCTTCACCTCTCTATGAAGGAAGCCTTTATCTTCTTTCACCCTTCATTTTATTTTTTCATATTTTTCATTTTTTCTTTTGTTCACAGAATTGTGCATAGGCACTTATTTATTTCATGGGGTGGAAGAGGGATCCCAACTTATTAAGAGTAGAAGAGGTCATTCCTTCAAAGATGGATTTTTATAAACACCTCTGACATACTTGTTAAGGTTTTACTCCCCTCCTTACGCCACTCAACTTAGTTGACAAGGATTACTTGAAAAGATAAAAGATCAATTAGAGTAGGCAATACTAGTTAAAATTCAAACATCATGATTTCACTGCGATTTTCTGCGAAAAGGAACATATTTTCCATCAAAGTATCATCGACTAAAAGAATTCAAGATTCACATAAACATAAGGAATATATAGAAAACAAAGTGTTGATACTATCACAACTTCCTCTTGGATTTCACTAAGCTTTCTTCATAAGCCAAACACAGTTTCATGCAGAAACTATCCTATAACTGAAAGTAAATCAAACAAAAGGAAAGAAGCGAAGCAGAAATAAAATTAAAGCAAAGCAATTCAAAGAAAATAACTAAGAAAAGAAAAACTATCCATACTCCTAACCTAATCATATCATAGGTGTTACAGGACTACTTGGGCACATCACTCCCGACATTCATATCAGTACTTTTAGGGCTCATCAAACCCTAATTCAATTGTTACATGCCCTAGACAAGTTAACTCATTGAATTCCTCCTTCTATGAAAGTTTCCTAGCTTGAAGCCTTCCTAAAATGCCTCCTTGGGACACTAGCGTAGCCCAATCCTTGAGATAGTGTGCTGCAAAGGAGGCAAGCCCACTGTGGCCTGCACTACAGTGCACTTAGGCCCTCTTTGACTTGTGCTGGGTGAGATTGAGCAAAATTTGCATAGGGTTCTGGGAATATTCCTTGATTCTAGATGATTCTAGAAGGATCCCATCTCTTATCTCCTCCTATGAGCTCGAAATTGGATAGGTTAAGCATCCATTAACCTCCTATCCTCTCATCCCTTGCTCCATAAACTAACTCCAAGTTTGGAAGGCCATGCAATACCCTCATTTATGACAAAACCACCTCCATTTCCTATAAATTGACTACTCATCATAGTGATCAGGGGGCTAGAATCTGAAGTTTGTAAGGAAATTCTATTGGTTTGAGGATTGAGTTATGTTAAGCAATGTTATGATGTTGGAGTAGTGTGCTTTTGATGTGGCGAGGGTTGAACTAAAGCTGGAGAACTGGCACAGGATCAAACTATATTGGGTGATACTCTTCCTTCTACATTAATAAAGAGCTTATTCCTTTTCTCATATGATTGTTCATATCTATGATGATTATGTGTTTCAATGTCTTCGATTCCATTGTTTTATAGTAGATAGATCATGTATGCTTTGATTGTTTCTTGTTTCTATTTCTCTTGATTCAAGTGCCTTTTGAGTGGATTGAGTTCAAGTGGGAGTGATGGGAGTGATTCGAAAGAGACCAAGGAAGCAAAATACTACAAGTAAGTTCCTCCATCTCATCCATCTTCTATAAGAAAAGGTTAAACTGCTTTCTTTCTATTGTTCTAGGTGTAGTCACCCACCTAGGGAAAATGTGTTTATCAAATTGGCCACCATACTGGGGAACGACTGTCATTCTTAGTGGCTTATCCCCATCATATTACACCCTAGTAGACTTTGCTTGACTTTATTGATCTTATTTTAGTCTCTTTGAAGTGTTTTTAGTCAAAAAGTGTGCTTGAATGTTTCTTGATTTGACTCTCTGGCACCAGCGTAGTGTTGGTCTTGACACTGTGTGCTGCAAAGAAGCCCTTGCCTTAGAGACAGTGCATTGCAACACACGTCTCCCACTCTGGCCTACGCTGATTCCTTTTATGATAAAAAACCCAACTTTGGTCTAATTTTTCCAAAGTTGCTTCTCTTGTTGTTTATTGAAAGACCAATGATTCTTGTGGTTCTTAAATAAAGTTGTATTTCTCCTCCTAGCCCTACTTTGGCCTTGATTTTTTAGTGTTTCTTAAATGATTTCTTTATCATTATGAATTCATTGTTAAATTTAGCTTATAGTCGATTAATCTTTTCTGAAAAGGAAGTGTCATAAAAGTCTTCATTTCTTTCGAAAAGCAATTGTCGCAAAGTATTCATTTCTTGCAAAAGATTGATTAATTTTATGTGCATTAGTTTCCTTTTGTTCATCTAAAAATTAAGGGAATTGAAAAGAAAAACTTGCATTATGCATCTATAGGTTTGTGTGTGCTTGTAGGAATAGTATAGGGAAATTGCATTAGATGTGCTCTTTGCTCTCTGATTAAACATTCTGATTGCTCTATCCCTGTAGTTAAGGTTTTCATTGTTCAAATTAAATGAAAAGAATGTTTCTCATCATAGTTGCATTCTAGGAATTTCAAAGACATCACACAATGAACCTGAAAGACAAATTCTTAATCAATATCAACTTAAAAGTTATCTCAATTAACCTAATGGAGCATTGTCACCTAACGAATAACATTTAGAGGTTTTAGGCTAGAGATGTGTTCAGATGTCGTAAAATATAGCAACTATTGTTAATTGTCTACAATACATTCCGAGTTTGATACCTTATTCCACGTACGTAAGTATATCGTAACTCGTCCACATACCTTCGAGTATATAGGGCGGTGTTATAGTACGAAAAGGATAAAGGAATTCTCTCAATGTGCGGTTTCTCACTAGACAATGCCAACACAGATTGGGCCTCCACGTACTTTCGGGTATATATGGAAGGACTACATTAGGTTGCTATCCATCCTTAGGTAGCTGAGTCGGCCGCCTTGTACACTGTGATACATTAAACACAACATTCAAGGAGATTTCCTGCACGTATGTTAAGTTCTTGGTTTACTGAGGCAGTATATTGTAGTTCACAATTGCTTGGTAATCCTTTTGCCTAGATTACCCTCTTTTTGTTTATTTCTTTTTGTAATAAAATCAATTAGCAATCGTGGAGGAACATCAACCCTTACCCCGTCGTTCGTGGAGGACAGCGAGTAAACTGCCTTTACCCCTTGAAGCTACACCTAGTCGGTAAAAGTGGTCTCATTTAACTGAATCCAGTACATCACAAATTTCTGGTTCTTCATCTAAATTACCAGAGTCACCTATACCGGTAAGTACTGTGACCCCAGTTACTCCTACAATTACTAGTACATTTATTACTGAAATGGAATCTCCACAATTACCTAAGGACACCAAAAGTGAACCTAGTGAAACGGTAACCCAAGTTGTCCAACAAGAAGTTGATTCTCAACCCATAGTTGTTCAACAAGAAATTACTTCTGAATCTGAATCTATTCAACCAGAAGTTGATCCTGAACCCATCACATTTCAACCAGAAGTTGTGCAAGAAGCCCAACCTGAACCTGTTGTTCTTTTACTAGAACACTTGGATCTTGAAGTTGAACAATCAGAAGTTGTCGCCATACCGGAAAACGATCGAACGATTTATCCTCAGACATCTGTAAATGTTGAGATTTCCCCTTTACCGCATAGTCAAATACAGGAAATTTATTACGGACCCGATAGTGAAATCCTTCCACCTTGTTTGATTTCGATTGAAAAGGAACCTAAAGAAGAAACACTTAGAACTCCAATTCACTTTGGAACTGGGCTTTATCTTTATCCTCATACTCCTCATTTTACTGCTCCTTTTGATCCTGATTACTTTCAGACTCCCATTAATTCGTTAGGACATTTATTAGGACATTTGACTATGGCAAAATCAACATCCCAGACTGTACCATCTATTACAACTGCGACAGAATCCTCTATTGCTACTTCTTCGATGTTTACCACAATACCTGAGTCACATCTATATGGTGTTTCATTCGTCCCACCGGGTTACCAATCTTTATCTGGAACCCACTAAGGTGTCGCTTCTAGTCCATGGTCTTCACCCATGTCTTCCATAGGAATTTTACCTAGTTCTTCACTTACGAATACTGAACAACTTGATCCATCAAGTCAATATCAAACTGGTTCATCTGGTCACTGTCCAATGTATTACCCCCATATGGAGAACAATATGCACAATCTCCTTATCCTCCATTTTCTGGGGGGCAACCATATGGCATTACACAGTCGTCTTTAGGTCATTTTGGAATGACCGTTTGTCAGTGGCAACCAACAATGCCCGTTCAACCAAGGCTTGTGTATCCATCACAACCAATGCAATATGTTTCATCCATACCTACTATGCTTATCGTTACAACTTTACCCGTCACAAGCTCAGTTAGTTGTATCTCAAACTTTTCAAGCTAGTCCTTCAACCTTTGACCCCCAAGTTTCAGGTGTACAAATTTAGTGTTCTCAGGCCATTGTACAACAATCATTTGTGCCTGGAATCCAACAACCTCAGGTCAATTTACCATTTATTGGAATGAATACTGGTGCAATATATTCGCAACCTGGTCAAACTTACATTGGTGGGCAACAACCATTAAATCAACAACCATGGCAACCACAATATCAACAACAACAATTCCAACAATACCAAACTTATCATGGACTTGGTTAACAAGCCTATGTTGGGTTTGATCAACAACAAGTTTACCTAGGTCCTGGTCAACAAGCCTATGCTGGGTTTGCACAACATCAAATTTATCCTGGTGCCCAACAACCACCTTATACCAAATTTGCTCAACAAACTTACCCATATCAATGTTACCAACAACGTATTCCTTATGTTGGTATGCAAAGGCCTATTGTTGAGGCAATTCCATCTTACCCTGGTTACACTCAACTTGACCTCAATAGATAGTTGCCTTTTGTCGCAACACTTGAATTACCAGATTTAAATCGGCTTACCAATGATCCAATTCTTTATGCACCTTGGTGGTTGGTGATTCCTCATAAATTTCCTTCCAATATTCTGAAATTCAATGGAAACCCTGGAGAAGACCCGTCCAACCATGTTATGAATTTTCATTTATGGTGTTCATCAAACTCCTTGAATCATGATTTAGTAAGACTACATCTTTTCCAGCAAACACTTACTGGTCCAGCTGCAAAGTGGTATATTGAATTACCACGAGCTTCATTTGATAACTTTAGCCACCATGTTTTTAACCACTTCCACTTACCCATGAGATATGAAATCGGACCATAACTATTGAACAACTTTAAATAGACCACTGCTACTCACATTTCTCATCATATTCATGAGTGGCGTCGTCGTCGTCGAATGGTCAAAACTTATGTTCTCGATCAGATTTTAGCTGAGTGATTTATAAAATCCTTATTTCCATATATCACTGAGGATGTGGCTAAAGGAGGAGTTGTAACTGAAGAGCAAGTAATTACTCATGCCCAATATTTAGACTTGATTTACACCTAGTCTAGCACACTCTATGACAAAATTCCAAATGCACCCAGACCACCTTTTATTGTTCCTCTACCCCCATCGAGTAAGGACTCTCATGCCAGTGACGGTGTGATTGGTTCTTCAAGCACACAAATAGTAGGTAGACCATTTGGTCAAACACATGCTATTTCCAATCAAACTTCTACTTCATCTGATAATACTCCTGCTTTCGAAATAAATGTTGTGTCATCTGATAAAGGCAAGAATGAAAAGAAAACTGGAAGCAAGAAGAAGGGGAAAGTGTTAGGCCCCTATACTACTAGTGTAACCCCTTATTATTATTAGTACAACCCACTTATTATATTGATGTACCCATGTAGTGCCCATATTGTTACTATTGTGCCCCATAGAAGCCCACTATTGTTATTAGTGTGCCCTTACATTATTATTGTTATGTCGGCTCTATTTATGTTATGACCCCTTAGATTCCTATATATAGAGAGGAGGTCTTTTCATTTGAATCATCCAAGAATTGTTCATTTATGTAATGTAAAGGAGGTTGCCCCCTCGAAGAGGCTGAATTCTAAGTCGTTGATCTATCTTT